>PYAF01000873.1:12564-30198 GCA_007407185.1 Glycine tomentella
CCCAGAATTACTCCAAGTCAAGCACGCTTAACTGTGGAGTTCTTATGTTATGGGCTACCGAAAAGTAGATGCACCTTGTTGGTATAGGTAGTACCTGTTAAATCCTTTAAGTTATCCTCAACTGTACAGTCCCATACCTGCACAGCCTCTGGATCCCTCTCGTTCGGGTGTGTATTCGATTCATTCATGTATCCCTCCCACTGGAAGCCTGCCAGGAGCCGCTCCTTGTTCGTGCCTCACTGCACCGGCGATCACTCCCCGCCCTCGTCAGCGCCCGGGATGTTACAATTGATTTTCTCGCCATTATGATTTCCCTCCTGCTTCCTATCGAACCGACGAGACTCGGTTGTCGGATTTCGAGGCCACTTCCGCAGCTCGGATATTAACATGCAAAAATTCTGGGGACTTGGCACCAATAGTCTATTATGTTCAATGTGGTCAGTTCGAATTTCTTTTGGCCAGCTTTACTTATTTTTCTCCTTTTTCTAACGCTTATTCTGCTCTTGTTATGCAGCGATCGAAATGGACTCCGCCCGCATCCCCAATCACCTTGTCATCCTGAAGTCTCGAAAAAGGCGCCGACTTGCCGATGGGAAGGGTAAAGCTTCTGCCAGTGAGTCTAGTCCAACTCCGGTTTCTACGACTCCGACGGCTCCGGTTGCCACTTCCACTTCTCCACTGCCTTCCTCTCCCGTGGCTGCGGCCACTATCGTGGTTATTGACGACTCGGTAGAGGAGGTTGTTTTTGAGACTGCCGCCTCTGCCGACATTCCTATTTCGGAGGCTGAGCCAGTCGAGGAGGAGCGTGTCCATTCACCCCGACGGTCGAGCCTATTGATGAGGATGCTCGCATCCAGCCCATCCCAACGGTCGAGTCTGCGGAGGACTGCATTCAACTGCCCCGTTGTAACACCCCGTAGGCCTCCGGTGCATTATCATTAATAATATCAGTTTAGCACTTAAATTATCATTTTAAAACGTAGCGGAAGCATAGAATCATTTTTCTTGATTCATTATGTATGGAATAAACATATCACAGAGAAATACACCTACAAATCATACATTTCACACATCTGCTGATCCAGTTTATCATATCAAATACATAAGTAGGCAGATAATCAAATAACCAACAATTATACTCAGGAGGAACATATCTCATATCATAATCAGTTCTGTACATATATATACATCACAGTTCACACCACATCATGGTGATACAAAAGAATATCTGCCCTCACCGAGGGTATACAGAACTATACATGTATCAGGTGTACACACACACCATCCCTTATCAGGAGTACAAAATATAATCAAAACAAATCTGAGCCTTCCAGCTCTATCTGCTGCTTCTCAGTCAAGCAGGAACGTCTCTACTCAGGCCTCCTGCCCTGAGACTGCTCTCTTCGTCCGAAAGAGTCACCTGAAATCATAAATCCCCACACGGGGTGAGATACACATCTCAGTAAGCTCAGGGTCCTTGGGAAATCATTCCCACCCTGGTCCACTATCCACAATGCACACACAAGGCAATCACACAACCAAATGGCCCACTGGCCCTCATAGCAACATATCAAGCATCCAAACATGGCGGATATCATCAACGCCTGGCGGATCTCATCAACGCCTAAATCACATGGCAGAGAACCCTCAATGCCTAGCGGAGAACCCTCAACGCTTAAGTCACAGGGCAGACAACCCTCAATGCCCAGAACATATGGCGGAGAACCCTCAACGCCCAAATAATAGCATAATCAATCTCAAGTACATACATATTGATTTAAGTAATGCAACAACCAAATGCATGCATCATGAATCATGACCACCACTCCCCCGGAGTGTGGTGTGCAACCATGCGGGAATTCATCCCCAGGGACACTGAACTTACCTGGCAAGGTCTCAGCCTGTGGTCCTGTCCCTGCTCTGTGGCTCCCGCCACCAACAGTCTCACTATCAAGCCCTAATCAAGGCATATGGACGCATATCAAAACCAAATATATAGGCATTCAAGCATAGAACATAACATATAAGAATTCCCCTATCCTAGAGTTAAATCCATCTCAGCCCACACTAGGCTGTTCACAGACCTTCACAAGGTCCCTCAAGGCTGCATAAAACATCCGAGTCATCACAGACTCAATGCACAGCACGTGCAAGGTATAATCTCTCAGCAGCCTCATAATCCAATTATCACTAGAACAGATTGAGTTCCACTCAAAGCCCTGTTCACCTAGCCTCTTAGGCTCAACACAAAACATAATCAAGGCTCTGGCATGTCAGAAAACCAGCAACAAATGACTCTACAACAGTCACACATGCATATACAGAGCCAAGATTCAAAGTTATCCAATTCAAAAACTGAAAGCTAATCCTTCATCCTTTCATCGCCCCAAACAATATTCCCTACATGACCCCGAGCCAATTCTAGCCCCAGTTCAATATGGGTCTCAAAATCCAGAAATTCCCATACTCAAAATCAACCGAAGAAACTCAAGTTTCTTACCTCAATGGCGACCAGGAAAGCTGCAGAACGGCTTCCTCAAGCTCTGTTATCCTTGCTGAGCTTCAAAACCTCACCAACACTCGAGTTTCAGAGGGTTCTCTGAGGGAAAGGATTTTGCTCACAAAAGGAATTTCTAAGAAAAAGGATGAAGGATTATAGCTTTCTAATCGGTTCACTCAAGCTAAAAGGCTATAGAAAGGTGTTTAGGCCAAGATATAGGGTCCCAAAAAGCTTGGAACAACCATTAATGGAGGTTGGAGGTCCAAGGAGGAAGAAGAAGACTTTTTCCCCTCCCTTTTCGCGTTTGACCCTATATATACTCAGCCTGCCCGAGGTCTGGCGCGATCCGCGCCACAATGTCGGTGGTCTGGCGCCATCAGCGCCATCCCCGCGCCACCAGCGCCAACTTCCCGAGACCTGTGGCGCCATCTGCGCCACCATTGGCGCTGACTGCGTGAGAAACCCGTGGAATTTGGTTTTCCAGGGCACTTATGGCGCGATCCGCGCTGCCCTTGGCGCTACCCGCGCCAACCTCTCGGCCAGCTGATGCTGCTCGCGCAATAGCCACGCTACCAGCGTGGACCTGCCAAATGCCTAGCACTGACCGCGCCATCCTGGCGCCCCTGGCACCATAGCCAGTGGGTCTGGCACCATCCGCGCCACACTTAAAACCAAGTTTTCTGTTGAAGAAAACTAGTGCCAAGGATGAGGGTCCTTACACCCGTCGGTCTCTTTGGAGTGAAGGGATAACTCGGGAATTTTTTGAAGTTGCTAGGGCGCCCAAGAGGTATTCAGAGGTCATCCCCTTCTCAGACTCCGAATTGGAGGAGCTGGATTCAATGCAGCTTGCCTACTTGAAGAGTGCCACCTTGCTTGGGAGTCTGTCTTCATTAAATCGGAAAGCTTGCAAGGTGGCCGCCAAGCTCGAGGCCTCCGAAGCCAAGACTCAGCGGCTTCGGTACGAGTTAGACTTGGCTCAGGCTAGCGTGGCAATCTCGATGGGGGAGTTGGAGGCTTCTAAGGCCAATGCTAAGGAGGCACAAGAGTCGACGGCCAAGTTGGTCACCAAGCTCAAGGCTTCCCGGGAATCAGCGGCTAAATTGGCTACCGAGCTTGATGCCTCTCGGGAATCGGAGGCCAGGTTGGTTGCCAAACTTGATGCAACTCGGACTCAACTAGGGGCTTTCCGGGTAGAGGCCGAGTCCTCCCGCCCCACCATTGCTAAGCTGGAGAAAAGTTTGGCCGTAGCTCGTGATAGGTCGGTCAAATGTCGTAAGCGTTGCGACGAGCTCATCGCACTTAATGACAAGAAGAACAAGGAGGAGAAGGAGCTTCTGAGCGAGCTCGTTCTTGTTCGTACTCAAATGAAGAAGTCCATCGCCGCCTCATTCGATAATGCTGTGAGCCAGCTCCATTTCCTGAACCCTGGTGTTAACTTGAACACCGAGGGAAACCATTTCAGATCTTATGTCGGGGATGGCCAGCTGCTCACGGTTTCCGAGAGTGAGGAGGAGGAGGAGGAGTAAGAGAGCTCGGACAGCACGCCAGAGAACATTGTACCCCCAGCCGATGGGGAAGATTGAAGGGCCGGGATGCCGATTTTTCTTGTAATTATTGAACAATTTCTATTCTTCTTGCTTTTTCTTGATGACGCACAATTATCTTTAACCTTCTTGACAATATCTTTAATTTCGAGCGTTATTCGTGTTCTGCTTTATCTTCCATATTTTTGGCTTCAATAGCCGATTATCTATTTTTGGTCGGGACCATTAGTCGGTCTTTTAGATATAGTTTAATTTTGGCTCCAACGGCCAAACGTCTATTTGGCCGAGATCGTTAATCGGTCTTTAGACATAGTTTTGGGGTTTTCCCAACTTATCCGTTTATTTGGCCGAGACCATTGGTCGGGCTTTATTGCTCTGGGACCTTTTTCCCCATTTAGCAACTGTTAATGTATTTGTAACATCACTGTAGATGTAATTCTTTCAGCCGACCCGATGATTCATCCGTGATTTAAATAGTTATGTCGGCTTGATCAGGGCCGAGATAATACAAAACAACGACTAAGTATTCAAAATTTGTGCACAATGAAAAATTCCTTGTAATAAGGTTTTTATTGATTTTCTTCAAAGATTACAAGATTTTCATGATCTCAATGACTGACTCGTGCGGGTTGTACTTCCCCGAACTACATAATCAATTAATGAGAAACACATGATACATCCATTATAATGTCCTCCCGCGACCCCAATGACGTGCTTGTTAGCTGCCAAAGGGGATCACACGGTAAGGCGATAATCCATGATCCCTATGATGGGCCCATCGACCAATTAAAGGGAAACGACATGGCGTCCATGATTCCAATGACGGGCCATCGGCCAACTAAAGGAAAACACATGGACTCTTCTGACCACCTGAGGTCAGCTATAATACTTCTTTAACTTGTCTGCGTTCTATGTTCGTTTGACTTGTTTTCCTTCCAATGTTTCCAACGAGTATGCTCCTTGCCCGATACTTTTGATAACCCGGTATGGTCCTTCCCAGTTCGCGGCTAACTTTCCTTCTCGGATGTTCTTATTTCCGATATCTGCTCGGCGAAGTACGAGGTTACCTTCTTCAAAAGATCGTATTTTCACCTTTATATTGAACCTTTGGGCTAGCTTATCCTTGCCATGCAGATCTCGGCGGTGTGCGGTGTTACGGACCTCTTCTATCAAATCTAAGTCGACCGCCCATGCGCTATCGTTATCTTTTGTTTGAATCATCTGCTGTCTCCTCCACAGTGGCTGGCCGACCTCTACCGGTATCATGGCTTTGCATCCATATGTCATTCTGAACGGGGTTACTCCGGTAGATGTCTGAATTGTAGTTTTGTATGCCCATAACACATAGTATAGTTGCTCGACCCAGCTTGATCCGGCTTCATGCATTCATTTCTTTAATCCGTCGAGAATAACTTTGTTCGCCGCCTCGGCTTGACCGTTGGACTGGGGGTGCTCAACAGAAGCGAAATGATGTCTGATATGTAAACCGGTCATCATCGTCTTGAATTTGCCATCGGTAAACTGTGTTCCATTGTCGGTCACAATCTTCGCCGGAATTCCAAATCTTGCTATTATGGTTTGTTCTAAGAATTTTTGTACGCGAGCCGATGTAATAGTAGAGAGGGGCTCGGCCTCAATCCACTTGGTGAAATAGTCGACGGCTACTATTAGCCACCTCATCTGTCCTTCTGTCACTTTAAATGGCCCTAAGAGGTCCATGCCCCACTTATAAAATGGCCACGGAGCTATAATCAAGCTAAGCCCGAATGGAGGTGCCCATAATATCTTCGCATTCTTCTGACAGCTATCACATTTTTTGACATGTTCTACCGCATCTGCTTTCATCGTCAGCCAAAAGTATCCTGCACGCAAGGCTTTTAATGCTAAAGCTCTTGCTCCCATGTGTTGGCCGTTAATGCCTTCGTGTATCTCGGTGAGTACGTACTCGGCTTGATCCGAACTTAAACACAGCAGTAGTGGGGTATGGAGGCCTCATTGGTATAACTCATCGTCGACGACTACATACATCGCCGCATCTTCGTCAGGAAGTATTCCCTGCTCTAAATAACTGATAATGGGTCTTCTCCAATCCTCCCCGGTCAGAATGGTCATGACGCATGCAGGGTGGGCGACCTCCTGCTGTATGACCGTTCTGTGGTTGGTCATCCCTTTCGTGCTGACCAGCTTCGACAATATGTTGGCCCGGGTGTTTTCTTCTCTTGGGATATGCGTGATTACCACTTCGTCGAATTCCGCCATAATTTCTTTTACTTTGGCAAGGTATTTGGCTAGTAAAGGTCCCTTGACCTGATACCGTCCCTCAATTTGTGCTGAAACGAGCTGCGAATCAATAAAGACACTGACCTTTGATGCTCCTTGCTCTTTCACCTGCTTTAGCCCAGCGATAAGAGCTTCATATTCTGCTTGGTTGTTGGAGGTCGAAAAATTGAGCTGTAATGATTGTTTGAGGGATACGCCCTTAGGATTCTCGACTATGATCCCAGCTCCACGTCCCTTAGCATTAGATGATCCGTCCACGTATACCTTCCACGTTTTATCTTGGACGGGCAACGTTAGGGTTAATTCCACTATGAAGTCGGCCAATGCTTGAGACTTAATAGCGTGCCGAGTTTCATATTGAATGTCGAACTCGAATAATTGGATAGCCCAATTCATCATTCTCCCTGTCAAGTCTGGTTTGTGTAGCACTTGTCGGATGGGTTGGTTCCCCCGAACTACAACCGTATGGCTATGAAAATATGGGCGAAGTTTCTTTGCCGCGGTGAGTAGAGCGAAGGCCACCTTTTCAAGCTTTTGATATCTTAATTCCGAGTTCTTCAAAGCTCGGCTCACAAAATATACCGGCAATTGGGACTTGCCTTCTTCTCTAACTAGTACCGCGCTAATGGCCTCCTCTCCCACTAATAGGTACAAAATGAGCACCTTGCCCGGCTCGGGTTTTGACAGTACCGGTGGCGAGGTTAGGCATGTTTTAATTTTCTGGAAGGCTTCTTCGCACGCCGGGTTCCACCCTATACTGGCTTCCTTTTTCAATAACTTGAAGAAAGGAAGGGCTTTTTTCGCGGATTTCGGGAGAAACCGGGTTAGGGCTGCCAACCTCCCTGTCAACTGCTGGACTTCTTTGTTATTAACGGGAAATTGCATATCTAGGACGGCTTTGCATTTGTTCGGGTTTGCCTCTATCCCCCTGTGGGTTAACATGAAGCCTAGGAACTTCCCGGCTTTTACCCCGAATGCACATTTCAATGGATTGAGGCGTATGTCATGCTGCCTAAACTTCTGGAACATTTCTTCCAAATCTTGGATGTGATCCCCGATTGCCGACGTCTTCGTGATCATGTCATCGATGTAGACTTCAATATTACTCCCGATCTGATATGAGAAAACCTTGTTCATCATCTGCTGGTACGTTGCCCCGGCATTCTTTAAACCGAAAGGCATGACATCGTAACAGTAATTTGCTTCGATACCTCAGAACACTGTTTTCTCTCGATCGTCCGGATGCATGGGTATCTGGTTGTACCCGGAATAAGCATCCATAAATGATAACCATTGATATCCCACCGAATTATCCACCAGTTAATCGATATTCGGCATCGGGTATGAGTCTTTGGGACAGACTTTGTTCAAATCGGTGTAGTCGACGCAGACTCTCCATTTTTCATTGGATTTTTTCACCATCACAACATTAAAGAGCCAGGTCGTATACTGTATTTCCCTTATGAAGCCGGCCTCTATCAATTCGTCGATATGTTTTGCCAAGGCTTTTCTCCTGTCCGGGCTGAGCTTCCTATTTTTCTGCTCTACCGGCTTGGAGCCGGGGTATACCGCCAGTTTGTGGTAGCAGAAGGTGGGTTTGATTCTGGGTATTTGGGACGCCTTCCAGGCAAAGACGTCATGGTTTTCCTTCAGGCATCGGATTAATTTGTCCTTGGTTTCCATGTCGGCTTATTTCCCTACCTTCGTGATCTGCTCGGGGGAGGGTTCGATCTGAACGTCTTCAAGTTTGTCCACTGGCTCTGGTCTCCATTCCTCCACGTCTCGCAAATCTAGCTCCACTAAATTGACTGGTTTCCTTGGCATGCACTGGTCGGAGATCCTGCTGGATCCCCTCGTCGGATCCGAGGTGGGGAGGATGGTTCGACCTCAGTCTCTCTGATCGTATTATAATAACATTGCCTCGACTCCTTCTGATCCCTGCAAATCCTGATGACTTTGCCGAGGTGTCCGATCATCTTCATTTTTTGATGTTTGGTGGACATGAAAATATTCCACTTATGGAGTGTTGGCCTGCCCAGGATGATATTGTACTGCGAGGGGAAAGCAAGCGCGTTTGCTGGTTGTCGACTAGTTTGCCCCATATTCTCCTGTCGTCGGTTCCTTGGCGAGGATGGTTTTTTGTTTTCCCTCTGCGCCGAGTTAGCGATCTCCATTTGCTCCAACTCCAAATATTTTTTGGACCGCATTCTGAACTCGTTCAGGGACTTCACCGGGTCCTTGTATATCGATTTAGCAAGGCGAGATGCTCCATTGAGTCCGGCGGAGATGAGATGGACGTGTACTCTCTCCTCCAGGCCTTACACTTGCAGCGCGGCCTTCTTGAACCGATCCAGATAACTCTGTAATGTTTCCCCAGGCTGCTGTCGTATTTTTCCCAGGGCGAACTCTGACTTTGGCTGTTTCTTGCTTGTCGCAAAATTCAGCAGGAATTTCTGGCCAAAATCCTCGAAGTTTTTGATGGATCGGGGTGGCAAGGAGTGAAACCATGTCTGGGCCGCCCCTGTTAATGTGGTGGCGAAGATTCTCGAGATGATGGGTTCGTCAATACCTCGAACGCACATCTGCATATCGAACTCGTCGATGTACACTTGCGGGTCCTGGCTCCTGTCATATTTGGGCAAAAACGAGCCATCAAAGTCTTCTAAAAATTCAGCGTCCATTATTTGGTCAGTGAACGGGCTGTTGTTTTGATGACCCGGTGATACTTTCTTCGGTATGTACCATCGCCTTGGGCGGGGCGACGGGTGATTTCTCTAATTGGTCTTTCTGGTATCATGGTCGGGGAGGGGTGAAGTGCCTCGTGATAGGAACGAGAGACTCTCCCCTGCTCGGAATGGTCGATGGAGTCCTTGTAGCTGGTTTCGTCGGCACAGGCCAATGTCTTTGGTCTCCGCCTCCTGAGTGCTGCATGGGGTTGCTCGTTCTCCATATTATGTTCTACGTGGTCGACGGAATGTCGACGTTCTTCCTCTCTTCGTCTGTTATCGCATTCCTCCAATTGAGTGATCAACCGCTGAATGTCTTCCTGTCGCTGGAGTTCGTAACGCTTCTCCAGGTTCTCCATTCGGGCCAACAAGGATTGGAGAGCACTTTGGATGAAACGTTGAGAATCTCCAGGCTCTCCTTCCCGTGTCAGGCTACCGAGCACATGTGCTACTGGTCCCGCAGGGGAGGAGACCGTATGGGATAGTGCATCCTCCACTATCACATTCTCCTGGTTCAGGTACCTGGGTGGTTCTTCTCGTCTAGCCATCTGATGCCTTTTGGTATTAGCCATTGTGAGTTGGTGGGATTCGAAATTTATCATACCCACAGACAGCGCCACTGTTATGCTCAATGAGAACAGAAATGTCCAACGAGTGATCGTTGAATGATTTATGTAGGATCAGACTCTCCCTTCCCGAGAAGCTTATGAAGACGAAGCTACTAATGGAAGAGAAGATCACAACGGACACGATGAAGCAATTGGTGTGCTGTGTGTGACGTGTGAATGGAAAGAGAGAGTTAGAATTGTGTGTACCTTTCACCATGGGTGATGCCTTACTTATAGGAGACTGACCTGGTTCTTGCTGATAAGTTGTTGGAGTTTCTTATCATCTTTCCGGGATATTCGGGATATCTGGAAGATGTAGATATGCATTATCTGTAGGTTTTGCTGTCCCTATTCGGTTACGATGATCAATGATATATAATTTGAATATTTGAATTAATAGAATAAAGATAAAATATCTTTTATCCGTAACACACAGCTAGTTATTATATAGTACTCAGTACAACTGTACTCGTATCACTTATAGTCTATTAGCTTACTTGCGGTTAAGATTATATATATATATATATATATACTCATGAATATATATTTAGATGAGAATACCACCGGGATGGCCTACATGCTTACCTTAGGAACGAAAACATAAGTATATCCTTGAGAAATAAACCGGGTTAAATATGGTGGTCTTCTTATGGTTATATATATAAGATTCTGAAAAATTATTTAAGTTTTACATCTATATATATGGGTTGTAGTGCACGAGTATCTGAGATGGAACTATTGTGGGTAGACAAAATAAACTAAGAGTGGTTAAAACTCCGGTAATCAGTCTTAACTGGTCGGTTATCCATGGTAGCTATATAAGAAGTGGTTATTTATATATATATATATATATATATATATTTATATAAAAGAATGAACCCGGGTTGGCCTACCGAGTTGACGAGATGCCTACACTGAGAGTGGTCAACGTTGATTGAGGTGTATGTATAGCCGAAGTGCATGAGTGGCCGAGTTGCATGACTGGCCGAGATGCCGGGATATTTGTAACCGGAATACCGAGGGGCTAATAGGTGTATAGAAGCCGACAGTAAAAGGGCCGAGATGGTTATGCCTGATACGTTTGTTCACCCTGAAGCCTAGGTGCACATAAGGTAAGTGGGTAGAAGGTCCGAGGTGCATATAGGGTGAATGGCCGAGTTCATGATGGCCGGGTTCATGGATGGCAGAGTCCATGGGTGGCCGAGCTCATGGATGACCGGGTTCATGGATGGCCGGGTTCATGGATGGGTGGCCGAGCTCATGGATGACCGGGTTCACGGATAGCCGGGTTCATGGATGGATGGTCGAGCTCATGGATGACCGGGTTCACGGATGGCCGGGTTCATAGATGGGTGGTTGAGCTTATGGGTGTCCCAGGGTGTCCGAGTTCATGGATGTCTAAGTTCATGGAAGGTCGGTGTTCTGTTCAAAAAGAACAGGAATGTCTAACACGTGATGTTGGATAGTTTGATGTAGGATCAGACTCTCTCTCTCTTAAGAGGCTTATGAAGGTGAAGCGACTCAAGGAAGAAGAAGATCACAACAACTACACGATCTTGGGGTGCAATGTGTGCCGTGTGAATGGAGAAGAGAGAGTCAGAATGAATGTACCTTTCACCATGGGATGTGTTGTATTTATAGGATTCTAACCTGGGCCTTCGATAACAGATGATTGAAACCTGATATTTTCTTCCTTGATATGTGGAGATACTGAAAACTGGAAGATACCAATTATATCTCCTATCTTCCGGTGATTATCTCCTTGCCGTTGATAGCAGATTTGACGGGGATTTGAATTAATAGGATAGAAAGATATCTTTCTATCCGTAACAGATGCCCCTCAGCCCGGTTATCTAGGATTCTTGATGACCGGGATGCATAAGGGTTCGACTAGACTCTTAACCGACCCTCTGTGAGTGGGATCCTTAGGCTAACTTCATATGACGGAATTTTTAAGCCGACCCCATGTAAGCGTAACCGACTCCATCCAGAACCGACCATATATAGGTCCGACATTGCTCTGGCCGACCATGCGTGGGGGCTTGTCGACCATATCAGTGCCGAGCTACGTCTTGTCTTTTCCAGCAACCTGCATTGATACTAATAACTAGTCCTGATCGTTGAACTACGAAGCGTCCTTTCCTCTTGGAGTGCCACGTGTCTGTGTCGTTTCACGCTTTAATCATCCCTTTTCTGCAGTAATGACGTAACCGGCGTTTCCACGTCTTTCAATGCCTGTCAGTTACTACCCCCACGTTCTCTTTTTTGAATTTCAATGGTTACTTTCTCATCTAATGGGTTTGTAGCGTTTCATTTCCTATTATCGTTTCATTTTTCACATTGCTCCTCATTTCTCGCATCCCTGTGCTGCGTTCTTTCTCGCGTCCGAGCTTTTGCCCCTTGCTGCTTCTTTTCGACCATCCTCTCTTCTCCAGGTATTTTTTCTTCCGTCCCCACTATCATTTCTTATTTCTCTTCCTGGGTTCAGAATAGTACTGGTGTTGTTAGTTCTACATCCTTCCCACTTTCTTCTCTTAGTTCGTACCCTTCTGCAAACTCCATTTGCTTCTTTTATTTTCCTAGTTTTCACACATTGCAGCGCTTCCACCATGAAATATACTCCTGAGGAAGAAGCAGAGATTTGTAGAACAATTCCCCCTCGCGCTGCCTTCTGGCTTTATGGTCTACCCTTATCTGAGGAGGAGAAGAAAAAATCTTTACTTAGGGTTCCTTCTGCCCCTAGTAGTTTACAATCCCCAGCTTCCCAACCCTCTAGTCTTTCTCATTTAAGGTCTTCTGGGTTAGGTTCCTCCTCGCGACAGAGGTCTGCCCTACTTTCGCTAGGGTCTAGGACACCCCCTAAATCTTCTACTCTTTTAATCGCTGCCCCTAGGGATGGTTCTATGTCTCAATCACAATTTACAATCCGGTATGAGCCTTGTCCAAAATGTGTGGAAGAGTTTATGTATTTAGCTAGCATAGACATGGATAGGCATGCCGATGATTTATTAGATATATGCCGTCATAATCCCGTCAAGGTTCCCAGACCCCTTGATGTGCCGCCACCAACATTAAATGTTAATGTGCCGATGTCTATACCAGCTCGGACTTCGTCAATTTTTAACCCCTCGTCGGTTCACCGTCTAGGTACTCTTACTAATTGTTGTTTTTCTATTGTCGTAGGTAATTATGGACTCTTGTGCCGGAAGTGTTAGGGATTCAACAACTAGGTCTCACCCTACCACCGTCTCCCCCGCCCTATCGAATAGGTTTCCATGGGTGACCCATGAAGTGTTGCAATATTCCTCGATTTTAGATTCCGAAGCCCTTTCCCAACTGTCTCTCAATACTTTTGAGGAATTCTCCGTCTGCCTACCCCGTCCGGGTGAACCTATTTGTTCCGTCCAGGAGGGCGATGATCCTGATTTCTTTCTTTTTTATAGTGAGGTAGTTACCAGGGTAGGGATCCGACTTCCCTTGAGTGACTTTCAAATGCAGGTGTTAGACCACCTGTATGTCGCCCCTTCCCAAATTCACCCCAATGGTTGGGCCTTTATGCTTGCCTTTGAAATTATGTGTCAAAAACTTGAAGTTTCTTGTACTTGCCCTTTATTCTTTTATTTTTTCTCTGTTCAAACCAGCCGATCAGGTAAGGAGCCCGCCGATCGGAAATGTTGGACCTCTTTCCGTGGTCGGAACGACCATGGTTTTGACCGTCGGCTTTTTGCTTTATTTGTTGACTCTTTCAAAAGTTTTAAAGACAAATTCTTTAAAGTCGTTGCCATCCCCGGCCAATGTCCTTTTTTCTCGAGTCCTTCCAGTTCTTCTAGTTCCTCTCCGGGATCCTGGAGATTCCCCTTATATTGGTCTTCCAGTCATCACGATTTCCCCCCTGCTTCCTATCGAACCGATGAGACTTAGTTGTCGGATTTCGAGGCTACTTCTGCGGCTCGGATACTATCATGCAAAGATTCTGGGAACTTGGCACCCATAAACTATTATGTTCAATGTGGTTAGTTTGGGTCTCTTTCGACCAGTTTTACTTATTCTCCTTATTTTCCTAATGTTTCCCCTGCTTTGTTGTGTAGCAATTGAAATGGACTTGGCCCGCATTCCAAACCATCTTGCCCTCCTGAAGTCTCGCAAGAAGGGCCGACTTGCTGGCGGGAAGGGTAAGACTTCGGCTAGTGAATCTAATCAGATTCCGGTTTCTACTACTTCGACGACTCCGGTTGCCGCCTCCACTCTTCCACCGCCTCCTCCTGTGACGTGGCCACTATCGTGGTCGATGACGACCCGGTGGGGGAGGTCATTTTTGAAGCTGCCGCTTCGGCCGACATTCCCATCCCGACTTCCATTCCAGTGGTCAAGCCGGTCGAAGAGGATCGCATCCACTCCCCCCCAGCGGCCGAGCCTATGGACAAGGACGCTCATGTTCAGCCTATCCCAACGGTTGAGTCGGCCATGGAGTATATTCAGCTACCCCCCCATTGCCTTTGGAACCAAGGTGTGACCCAAGAACTCTTTGAAGCCGTTCGGGCACCTAAAAGGTATTCGGAGGGGATTATCTTCTCGGACTCTGAATTGGAGGAGCTGGATTCCATGCAGCTGGCCTGTTTGAAGACTGCTACCCTGCTTGGGAGTTTATCTTCTTTGAACAGGAAGTTGTGCAAGGTTGCTGCCAATCTTGAGGCTTCTGAAGCCGAGACTCATCGGCTTCGGCTCGAGTTAGACTTGGACCAGGCTAACGTGGCAGCTTCAGTTGGGGAGTTGGAGGCTTCCAAGGTCGACGCTCGAGAGGCACAAGAGGCGACGACCAAGCTAGTTGCTGAGCTCGAGGCATCTCGGGAGTCAGAAGCCAAGCTGGTAACCGAGCTCGAAACTTGCCGGGAGTCCGCGACGAAATTGGCTGCTGAGCTCACTGCTTCTCGGGAGTCAGAGGCTCGATTGGTGGCCGAGCTTGATACAACTCGGACTCAGCTCGGGGCTTTCCGGGTAGAGGCCGAGTCCTCCCGCCCCACTATTGCCAAGTTGGAAAAGAACTTGGCCGCAGCTCGTGACTGGGCTGTTAAATGTCGTCATCGCTGTGATAAGCTCCTTGCGCTGAATGCCAAGAAAAACATCGAAGAGAAGGAGCTTCTGAGCGAGCTCGTCCTGGTTCGCTCCCAAATGAAGAAGTCTATTTCTGATTCCTTCGATAATGCCGTCAGCCAGATCCGCTTCTTGAACCCCGATGTTAATCTGAACACTGAGGGTATGCATTTCAGGTCCTACGTCGGCGAGGGCAAACTGCTCGCGATTTTCGAGAACGAGGAGGAGGAGGAGGCAACTTCAGTTGGGGCAACTGACGAGATTGTACCCCCGGATGATGACGAGGAGTGAAGGGTCGGAATGCCGGTTTCATCTGTAAATTTATTGTTTTTTTTTTGGTTACTTGTAAATATTTCAAACAACTGTTTATTTTCTTTTGGCAACGCACAATCTGTTTTGCTTTTATTTCTTGGCAAATGTCATTTTTGTTTCGCTTCTTTTTCGAGCTTTAGCTTTAAAGACCGAGCGTTTATTTGGCCGATGCCGTTGCGCATTTTTCCTTGTAGTTTTAGCCAGGACCGTTGATCGGGCTTTTAAATCTTTTGGCCCTAGTGGCCCAACGTTTATTCGACCGGGACCGTTGGTCGGGCCTTCACATTGTTTTGGGAAAAAGATCCCACCTTAGCAATTGCTTAATGTTTTCGTAATATCACCGATGCAACTCTTTCGCCCGAGCCGATGGTTCATCTTAGATTTGAATAACTACGTCGGCCTGATCAGTACCGAAATAATACAAGACAACGACTAAGTATTCAATCGAACTCGTGCACGGTAAAAAGTTCCTTGAACAAGGATTTTATTAATATTCTTCGAAGATTGCGAGATTTTCACGATCTCAATGACTGACTTACACAAGTTGTACATCCCTGAATCAATTAATGAGAAACATGTGATACATCTTAATGTAACTTGTGACCCCGATGATGAGCTAACTAGCCCACTAAAGGGGAACACACGGTGAGGCAATAATCCATGATCCTTATGACGGGCCCATCGGCCAATTAAAGGGAAACGACATGGCGTCCATGATACCAATGACGGGCCATCGGCCAACTAAAGGAAAACACATGGATTAGTAATGCTACTGCTTTTCCGTCAGCTGTAATACTTCTTCAGCTTGTCCGCATTCCATGTCCGTCGGATCTGCTTTCCCTCCAATGTTTCCAACGAGTATGCTCCTTGAAACGACCGCTTCTACTTCGCTTTTTATTACGTCTTTACTTTTATCATGGTGGTGTGAGGCTATATGTTTTTCCGTCAGCTGTAATACTTCTTCAGCTTGTCCGCATTCCATGTCCGTCGGACTATATGTTTTTTTTTTTCGAAAAACAGAAAGGATTAAAGTTCAAACGTATCTTGGTTGATTTTTAAAAACGAATTTAGAAATGAAGGTTCAAATGAAAATTCCGAACGGGTTTAGAAATTATAAAAGTTTTCACGCGTTATTTAAAACATATAGTCCATGACGTTCAAACATACCACACAGTCCATTCATTATTACATATCCAGAGTCCCATATATAAACAGTCCGTAGTACAGTCCATAGTACATCGCAAGCACAGATCATCAAAAGCATACAACCAGCATACAATCTTCATCCTATCTTCTCGTACGACATCCATATCACTGTTTTTCTGCTCGCCCAAATAATTTGGGGTCATCACAGGTGTCAACCACCAGACACAACACAGGGTTAGTCTTGATAAACAAAATTTAAATATTAATAGACCAATTGATAAATCAAATTTAAATATACGTAAACAATTATAAATAAGTCATTTTCACACACATAATTGCCATTAAATGCATGCTCATCTTATTATATGATGCATGACTGAGATCTCAGCTTAACGTCTCAAAATTTGTGGCCACTGTCAGATAACCCCACCCTCACCTTAGTGGAACGAACTTATCCATCCCGTCAGGGTAGCCTAGTGTCGCGTAGGAGTATCACTCCCATCCATGTGATCATCATGGTGGTGTGTTCCCCACTATCTCAACTACCCCCAAGTTAAAAACACGTATGGAACTCAGTTTAGTTATCTGACATACTAAACACCTCTTAATGAGGATCGTCTCATCGTCTTAAATTCTACCCCACCGGGTAGATGCACATGAAGATGCACACATGATTTATTTTTCATCTTTTAATTATTTTTCTCATCATCTTCATCTCAAATTCTCAACTCAAGCATCATCACAGAATTCTCAAATCAATATCATCACATAGTTCTCCTCTTAAATCACATCTCATCATCTTGAATTGTTCAACATCACATATAGGTTTTGTATTTGTTTGATGCTTATAAATTATTTTCCAAGTCACATAAAAGAACACTATTAAATGAATGTTCCATAACAGATTCCCACATGTTGTCTAATAATTTGATTATAACAACAGCTTCCATACAACCTCATTTAATTTTGTTACTTAACGCACCACTTTCTTTAACAGCGTACAGATCCATTTATTAACAGCTTACAGATTCATTATACAGATTCTTTAATCAACAGCATACAGATTTAATCAACATACAGATTCATTAATTAACATATAGATTTGTTCAATAACAGCATACAGATCAATTATCAACATACAGTTTGATTTAACAACAGCATACAGATTAATTAACAACATACAGTCTTATTTAACAACAGCATACAGATTAACAACAACAACATACATATTTATTTAATTAGTTTTAATTTACAGCAACTATATAATTTTATTTACAGAATTACAAATAACATCATCAAAAATAAATAAACAGCATCTATAAATTTTACAACAACCACAATTATATCCATAATTAATTTTAGTTCCTTTATAACTTTCACTAAGGCATACTAACTTAAAGTTTTCTTAACTCTAATTCTACTATATT
>PYAF01000873.1:41244-71061 GCA_007407185.1 Glycine tomentella
ATAAATTGACCGAAGATTAACAAAATATTTATAGATAGGATTAAAAAAGATGAGTATTTTTTTTAAGTTAAGAATAGCTAATGTTAATAAAACTAAAAAAATATTTTTTTTTCTCAAGAGGGAAACATTAAATTTATAGATATATAATACATAATTCATTTTTGAACGTTAAAATCTCAAATATTGGTCATATATTAAATATTTTAAAATATTAGTCAATACAAATATTAAGTAATTTTTAATATTAATGTATATTATCTAGCCTACTTAAAATGTAAATTATATAATTAAAATAAAAAATCTATACATATTGCACTCATATAAAAATTATATGTCACCGATAATTACGTGGAGTTGATTTTTTTTTTTTTTTTTTTTGGTAAAGTGGGAAATAAACAACAACAAAGAAACAAAACTAAACTACATGGAAACCATCTTCACCCAAGGCCTCCAACACAACGCGAGGAGGGTGATCCCATGACAGGTCCCTAACCAGATCTGTAGACGATCTCCGTTTGGCAAGGGTATCAGCAACACCGTTTGACTCTCTTGGGACAATGTGAAGCTCCACATTCCAGCATCTGTTGACCAGAGCCTTAATCTCACGAATCAAGTTACCATGCACATTCAACTTCAGAACAGGGAAAGAAGGTGGATCCCACTTAATATGAGGATGCAATAACTTCTCTTGCCGCATCAGAATACTAGTTTCCGCAAGAGAGACAGATCGAAATCCAGTGACAAACCTGGTTGGGGTTCCATTTCTTCTCCCAATAAATCTAGTTGTTCCTGAAGAGCCAAAGCCACCAAACGATAATAGTCAGACGGGTCGCAGAAGAGTGCATTAAAATTGCTCTAGCCCACTCCTTAATATCTTGAACATGAAAGCTACAAGGAGGAGTTTTGCCTATGTGCATCCAGACCTCACGCGAGTGGGGACAGTCCTTCAAGGTATGCATGATTGATTCCACCTCTTCATAGCACCAGGAACAACAATTGTTCTGAGAGAGATGGCATCTATACCGCTTATCATTCGTAGGAAGACCAAAGTTAAGAATTTGCCAAAACAGGAACTTCATCTTCTCAGGAACCGAAACCTAGCTAGCTTAGAAAGGCTCATCCAGACCACATCTCCTTGCACCTCATGAGAATTTTGAAGCCACTTAAACCTAGCTTGCGCTGTGTAATAGGTATCATGTCCAGTAGGATGAGTCGGGATCTGAACTTGGTGAATAATAGGAATCACCTTCTTTGGTAACGTTGTGATGAGCCGGAAAAAATTCCAAGCTCCCTCTTGCCACAAATCCGCAACGGAAATATGGGAGTCTGATAAATTAATCACAAGAACTTTACTTCCGAGAGGGCCAATCATCAAACCAGAATCTGGATTCTCCCTCCCCTAGAGCAACATTGAAACCACCTCGAATGCAGTCTCTAGCCTTAATAAAACTTTGCCATATATATGTACGAAGGATTCGAACCCAACTCGGCAGACAAAATCGAGTTATTCCCCATGTATTTATGCATGAGGACATGTTACAAGTTTATTATACTATACATCGATGATACTATTAAAGTCCTATGAAAATACTTAAGAATTTTTCACATTTAAAACATAGATATATACAAGCCTACAGATAAATATGTTGTCATGACATAAAAGTGTTAAGTCTTATGACTTTACAAAACATGAATATGAAAAAGCATACATTAGAAAAAAGATCTCCATTAAAAAAATAAACACAACAAACTTATGTATTTAAACCTATGTCCTAAGCTGGTCCCATATTATACATACACACAAAAGAAAGCATCCCATCTTCAACATCTACATTCCACTTTAGTCATGAGCAGCCTTAGAACTTACAACATCACCACTATCTACTCCCATGCCAACCACACGATCATCACAGTTATACAACACAACCACAAATACAAAGCACAAAGGATAAGCTTATATAAAAAGAAACATATTATAAAAGAGATAAAGTTAGGATTATATTAACTCAAAAGAGAATTCTAATAGAACAATCACAATTCAAACAATTTCATCCTTATTCATGAAACAATCAAACCATACTTTCATTTCCTATGCAACGTACCATGAAATGTCATGCAGACTCGATCCTAGGAGATTTTCACGTTTAGACAATCAACATAGATACATTTCTTAACATAGTCTCACTCACTTAGCAGATCCTGTGGAGGAATTGTGGTTGTACCAAAGATAAACAAGTGTGGGTATTGACTTACCTAGATAAAGTTTGCAAAAACTTACTTCTTAAGGATTCACTCACTCGTCTATTCTAAAGGCTCATTCCCATTAGCCACTACAAAAACCCTTAGCACTAGGTTGAGAGTCCACCTAACACTCTTAAGTGTCTACCCATATGCAATGCCACCTATGCATCATGTATGAATAAGCATGTACAACCAACATCTATCACACTTTATGCATACAATTCACACTACTACAAAAGTAGTCTTTTACAATGGTTATTTAAGCCTTTTTACGTCAGTTGTATGATCGTCTTTGTAGTCGCCGTCGTCAAATGTCAATACTTTTGATGACGGTTCTAAAATCGTCTTTGTAGCTTACGCATTTTAAGACGGTTCGACGGTTCTCATGGAGAACCGTCTTAGAAGATGTTTTTTTTTTAAAAAAAAAATTAAAACGTGTTTTAAGACGGTTTTTTTGGAAAACTGTTTTAGAATGTGAACATTCTAAGACGGTTCTCCATAGCAACCGTCTTAGAAGAAGTTTTTTTAAAAAAAAATTAAGAATGTGTTTCTAAGACGTCTCTTTTTTCAAAAATCGTCTTAGAAAGTAGATGTTCTAAGATGGTTCTTTCAAAAACCATCTTAGAATGTAGACTTTCTAAGACGATTTTTCTGAGAACCGTCTTAGAATATCTTTTTTTAATTTTTTTTTTTACAAAAATTAAGGATTCTAAGACGGTTTACAGCAAAAACCATCTTAGAATGTAGACTTTCTAAGATGGTTTCCCAGAGAATCGTCTTAGAATGTCTTTATAAAAAAATTAAAAATTGAGGATTCTAAGACGATTTTTCCAAAAACCGTCTTAGAATGTAGACTTTTTAAGATGATTTTTCACAGAACCGTCTAAGAATGACTTTTTCTAAAAAGAATTAAAAATTGAAGGTTTGAGATCTATTTGCTTTCCAGGATTAGAGCCTGTGACCTCTAGGTCAAAAGGCATCAAGTAATTATGCAAACATGCATTTGCGCTTAAACATTAGAGCAATGGGTTCCAAAAAATAAAAAGTTACCATGGAAATATAATCAACACATGCTTATAGTGTATAATTAACAAAATCCCCAAAATCCCCTTCTAGTAAAAACAATTAAAATTAACAAACAATATTAATAAAGCAACAACGTTAGCCTTTATAATCTTCTCGCATGACCAAACCACATTTTACGATTATTTTATCATCTTCTCCCCAATTTAATGAGAAACATTCAACCTTAAAATGTTGCATAAGTATTTATTCTCTAGCATAAGCCCATTAATTTCAAAGTTTAATTATATCCATGGTGAGAACCCAGTATAAGGTAGCACACAAACCTCATGTGTAAATGTCTTAACATGAAATCCAAAAGCCTTAGCCAATCCAAAATCTGCAAGTTTTAGTGCATTAGTGTTGTGATCTATCAAAAAATTATATGGTTTTAAGCCTCGATGAAGATCTCTATGTGAATGACAATATGCAATGCCACAGAGAATTTAAAAATAAAAGATAAGGAAATACTTAGTCATGAACATGATCAAACATAGAAACAATGAGAAAGGAAGTTAATGGGGTTGGGAACTGAGATACAAACCAGATACAAACTCTTCTCATCATGCACTACATCCCACAACCTGTGTTCGCATACACCAATGATAATGAGGAAATGACTAAGAGACAAATAACATTAGGACAAAAACGTATGAACTAAATGAAGCAACATAACTAAAGGAACTAAAGTCAACAAGTTTTCTTGGGCCATTCAATCTTAATCTTAATGGCATACATAACACCAATAATATACGATAATATATCAATATCACTGCCACAGAAGCTTTAGTTTTGAAAATAATGGAACAAAAAGAAACTTTCTATCTCCCAAATCAATGAAGAAATTTTAACAATTGTCACCTAAATTTTTAGTTACCTAGAAAGTTGTTGTTTAAAAGTGAAGTTTTTGGTTGCATTCGAATTGCTATTCTGATTGCCATCACCCACACTTCCAATTTTTCGCTCTGCCTGACCCCAGCTCCCTCCACCACTTCCCCAACCATTAGACTGATCTGCATTAGAAGTAATTCCAGTCTTCTCCACTGCAGCACCCCATGAGGAGTTCTTATTAGAATTACTTTTAGTTTCCTAAGCATAATCTTCTGCACCTACACATTACAACAAGAATGAGGAAAATGATGAATGAGTAGTTAACTAGAAGCAAAGACATGCTAAACATATATGCAATTATGCACTAAAACTTTACCCTTGGAACTAAAGGGATTTTGAGGTACATTCTGTATTATGCAAAAACAAAAATATGTCTACATGTTAAATTAAAATGCAATTAATAAATCATAAATATAAAGAGCAACTGGGTGTAAACAGATAAATATTATACCAAGGGTGGTTAGACCATGCATAGGAACAAAATAGGGTAATAAGACAGATGGGAATGGAGAAAGACACACACATAAAGGGTGTTATGCAATACAACCAATAAGCTTGGAGCATAATGATTAGACTCTACATCCATGCAAAATGTTATCACAAGACGAAAAAGTCAAAAAATAGTAACTATGTTTGTGAAGTAGTAATTATAAGCATGTAATAAAGTGTATTAAAATGACGTTAATCATGGCCTAAGAGTAATCATTGCTAGAAGAATCATATAGAAAAAATAAAAACATTTAACTTACAATTTAAAGCCAAATCAGGATACATGATAAGTGCTGGCTTGTTCTGGTCCCCATACACAACAACTGAGACACAACCATGACGAGTTCTAACTACATGTTCCTGCAAAAATATCTCAGTAGCTCGTTAGCCAGAATAGACAAGAAAATTATATATGAATATGAAAAATCATCTCTTTCATGTTTACACAGCAAGAAAAAGGGGGAAACAAAAGAATCATTCTCTATTTAACCACATGTATGCTTTATTAGAATTTTACGATTCGCGATTCAAATCTACGATTCAACACAATTTGACATATTTCTTTGTGAACCTCAGTTCAATAATTTTATCTAAGGAAAGGAAAATTCCTAAATCTTATCTTAGTCTTCTACTGCTTTAGTGATATGCTTTGTTTTTGCTACTTCTTCAATTCCCTTGAATCACCTGTTAAAATGGAAATTAGTATCTTGAATCATTGTAGTTCAAACTACATTTTATTGAATAGTAGCAGTGAAAGAGATAGACAAAGAACTGAGCAACTACATGTTTTTAGAAGGCCAAAGAAGAGGCTTACCCACATTTTCCCTCTCTTTCATGCAATGGTTGTGGTGGTGGTGTTCGTCGTCGCAGCTCATGATAGAGGAACCAGGAGCCACCACCAGTCCCCTTAGGCTTACCTTCACGCTAAGATTCCACCCTCCTGAGAGTGCAATCTCCAAGCCCAATAGAGATGCTTTCTCGAAGTCCCCAGAGAAGCTTCTGCTACCAAAAGAAGAAGCAACGATGGTCCTAGATCTGAAGCTTTCGTTGGAGCCACCGTCGTTCTTCTCGTTGGTGACAATGCCTCCGAGGAGGACAACCTCTACAGCACGAGGACGAGTTCACAGCATAAGAAGAGACACTCTGGCGACTCACCACAACGTTCCAGTTCGCGACACGACCCACGATCCACAACCATCCCTAACGTCACTCTGGCATGACCTCAACCAATATCCAATCGCGTCGCCGTGGCCATCAATTGCGAATTTAACTTTGGTTTTCTCACAAAGATTTTGGTTATTCATTTTACCAAATCTGAGATAGGGAGAGGGAAAGAAAAGGAAACAAGAGTTATTGGGACATAATCAAAGAAGAGGGGGAGTATGAGAGTGAGATGGAGAGTGAGAAAAGAGTAGAGGGACTTTAAAAACACAACTCCCTTCTTCTAAGACGATTTTTATAAAATCATAAAAATTGTCTTAGAATAACAATTTTTTAAAACGATTTTGAGAAACCGTCGTAATTTTGGTGTTTCCAAGACGATTTTACGAAAATCGTCTTCGTTCAAAAATCGGTTATTTACAAAATTGTCACCGCCTGACTTTCTAAGACAATTTTTTTAGAACCGTCCTCGGATGTGCATCGTAAAAAACTACTTTTGTAGTAGAGTCATGAATTTTTCATCCACAAGTTCACTGTATTATAAATTCACCACTCATATTTTATCACCTTAAGAACCCATCTAACAGTTCTACAAGTATAGTAAGGCATTCAACACCATAGATCCCTACAAACACCACTCCAAAATCCTTATAAACAATGAATTTCATAGCATGAATAGAAAGTCAACTCTACTTCTTCCATTTAACTCATGAAACAATTATATATAGACACTTCGAATTGGCCAGTTAGGGAACTCTCAAGGAAACATTCAAGGTAAAATAAAACGTTTTGCCTTAATTTAGCTTAATCTAAAAAAATTAGCTTGAGCTAAAAATCTTGGCTAGGCTAAATTTAAAAATTTTGCAAGAAAATTTCTCCACAAGTACAAGCTTTTGACATCATTAATGGTTACCCAAGCTATTCAAATGACTATAAATGATTCATAAATAATTCCCACTACTTCTAAACACCAAATCAACATTCAACAACTCATGAATAATGTGAATTTATAAAAAAAGAAACTCAAATTCCCAAATGTTGGGGGCTTAAGATTTCAATCCCCAAATCAACCACAATGAAGCAGAATAAGAAGGGGACAAGGGAAAAAGGATGAAAATGAAGTATTTTACATTCAAAATAATAAAATCCATGGAATCAAGGAAAGTGTTAGCTTCTCTTACCCACTAAATTGTCAACTTCTTAAAGGAGGAAACCTAAGGAGAAAACTTGGTGCTTCAAGAGAGGTCTTTACCCAACTATTATTGTAGATTCAACTAAAGAAATCCAACTCAATAATGATCCAATAAGATCTAGAGGAGAAGGAAATAAACCATTAATGGTGCTTAAGCTTCAAGCTCTAGGTTGAAGATGATTCTTTAGAGAAGGTGGAGAAATGAATGATAAGAGAGAAAGGAGAAGCTTCCTACGTTTTAAGCTTTGCGAAGAATTTCAAGCTTTGCTATTGGTCCCCTTTCTATCTCTAACTACACTTCCTTCTCCAATAACTTAAAGCTTAGTTACTAGACCCAAAACTTAAGCTTAACCTCATGTAAACCCACTAAGACACATCAAGTACCAAAAGCATAATATTTTTAGTTAGTCAATATGTCAAATAACATAATTTAAATTTAATTCCTCTTACATTATTAATCAAACACTTAGTCATGAAATTACAGAAACTATGATGTTACGACTTGCACCCAAGGTTTGGGGGGTGAATGAAGAAGACGCCAAACTACTTTTCCCAATAAAGCTATATTAGCTTGCTAAGTGCGACAGATACCAAGGCCTCCTAAGTGCTTAGGCTAAAAAACAGTGTCCCAACCATTAAGAACCAAGCTCTAGAAACTCCATCCTTACCCCAATGCATGGATCTACAAATTGGACCTATTTTGTACAAACTCCTTTAGGCATCCAAAGGAACTGCATAGAATACAAGAGAAAGGAGGAAACAATAGATTTAATAAGACACAAACAACCAACTTTGTTGAGAAGTCGACTCATCCATGAACCAAGTCTACGGAGGATCTTCTCAACAATGGGTTTGAAGTTCTCCTTAGTAGACCTTCTTGAAATAAGCTTCGTGCCTAGATATTTCCTAATATCTTATGCACTTCTGATACCAAGAACCTCTTTTAGTTTTCCAAGATGGGAGCCCGACATGTTCTTAGAGCTCATAAAGCTAAACTTCTCAAGATTAACCTTAAGATTCGATGCCTTGCAAAACTAATCAATAATGGAAGAAACTAAACAATCTTGATCCTTCAAAGCCCTACAGAAAAAAAGAACATCATTTGTGAAAAACAAATGAGATAGAAGAGGACCCCCCTTGGGATAAATGAATAGGTTGCCACATGTCCTACAAGGTTAACTTATAAATCATGAAAGCCAGGTGCTCCATGCAAAACACAAAAAAATATGGAGAGAGGGGATTCCTTTGACGAAGACCCTACATAGGGGGAAAAGCTTCCATTCTAGATCTATTCCAAAGCACCAAAAAGGATGAACCAGAAACTCCCCACATGATAAGTTGCACTAAGCACATTGAAAGGGATCTTTTTTTTTTCTTTCGAAAACCTTTTCATAAACCTTTCAAAAACTTATCACTCCTTGGTGACATAGAGGATCCTTACCCTTTTGCACACCGTTGTATGGCCAATTTGCAACTCTCGGACCTGACTGGTACCCAAAGGAAGGTTATATCCTATATCATTGAGGGGATACTCTTTTTTGAAAACCTTTTTGGAAACTAAAACCTTTTGTTGAAAACCCTAACTATAGCTTAGGAAAAATTCCCCACCTAACTTGCTATGAAACATCAATTTTACATATTTTAAGTTTCTTATATTAAAGGGTTTATCATTACATACAATCATATGCATATACAACAGTCCGCCAGAATACAACTACAACAGAGAGCTACCACTATAATCAACAAACAACATGACATAGCATCAAACAATCATATATATGCAAGGATAAAAACATAAGGATTAACTAAGCATCTTTAGCCCTTACACTCTCCTGAAGATCCCCAAAGACTTTCTAGTCATACTCACACTTAAACTAGAACATGTTATTACTTCAGCTCAACAAATAAAATTACTCTACATTGTGCTTAAGTAAGGCCCCCACCCTGCCTAAGCATAGGGTCACCTTAAGTTGGGGTTGCTCCTCGCTTAAGCACAGATCATTGGACTTCCTCAATTGCTGTCTAGACATTGCACTTCAGTGTAGCACCATACTCGCGCTTAAGTGTAACGATAATTCTACAGAATCGCGAATTCATGATTCTACTACCATGGCCTCCCAATCCCTTCCAAACATGTGGGATCAAGTCTACAACATGTCTACACCATAACCCATATCTTAAATGTAACAACCCCAAACGTCATTACATGAAACACTAAGGCTTTAAAGCATAAAATATTCATTTTTGTCCTTAAAACTCTTAAATCAGTTTAAATTAGTGAATATACATTAATTTTTTTATGAATACAAATGTGTCATATAAACTTCATCCATAAAAGGTATTCGAGTTGTAAAACATAAAGGTACGTGTGCCCCCAAGACACTACATCATCAAAAATCATATGGAAATCTCCAAACAAAACTTAATGGTCCAATTTAGGAAATAAATAAAACATAGATCCATGAAGATATATAAACCCTAAGTTGGTCCCTATAATAACCAAGGCAAAAAAAAAATTGCCTATCTGGGAAGTGGCGCGGATAGTGCTGGATCTGGCGCCAGTAGTGCCAGAGTTCACCAGAAGGCTAATTTTCTCTAGAATCTGGCGCAGTTAATGCCAGAAGTGCACCAGAAAGCAATTTTTCTCTAGAATCTGGTGCGGTTATTTCCAGAGTGGTGCGATTAGCATGGGAACGCGAGCTGAGTCACTATAAAATGCCATTTTCTTGATTTTCTGGCCAAAAACTTAGCTTTCTTATACCTTTGTGCTTTTTCACCATTGATGAGCTAGAGAAGCTCCATACCTACTCAACCATTGACCAAAACACTTCACTCCCAACATGAAAGTTAAAGGGAACTACTCAATGAGCTAGATTCCAACATCACTTTTCTCTAAAAACCATCAGACAGAGAGATCACGTTCTCTAGGGAACTTTACAAAACTTCGATTTTGAGGGGAAAAAGACATTTTAAGGACGTGCATGCTTGGAGAAGTTGTTCTCTAGCTTTCCTTGTCGATTTAGAGGTAAGAAACACAACTTTTAACAATTATTTGAGAATTCCTTCTTGAGGTGAATAGCTACCCTTTTGAGTTAGAGCTAAAATTAGACTTGAGTCCTTTGGAAAAGTATGCTTACGAGGTTATTGTGATGAAGGTTTAGTCTTGAAATGTTAATTTTATGGACTTTGGAATTTGGCTCTGAGAAATGTATGTGTAGGAAGAATGTTGGTTAGATTGGTGATATTGTGACATACATGAGTCTTGGTGCTTTTACAATATGTGCTCAGGAGGCTATATAAATGGCAAAATTGTGTTGAAGTAGCTGTTTTAGCCATATTGTTAATCCTTGAGTTTTGGCCTGAATAGAGTATTTAACTCTTTGAAATGACTTATGCAGAGGCTTAGGGAGACTCTAGTGCCTTGGTTAGGTTGAGATAGATCCTGTTGGGGGTCTATAAGTCACCAGTTGTGTGACTAGTCCTTATAACTGAGAATAGTGTAATAAGAGGTTTAGATGGAAATTATCGCATTTCTTGTCTTTCTAACGGTTGAGGATTGTTTTTGATTATTTGTGTGTGCCTTTGTATAGGGCGTGACACCGAGGGTGTTAGTGGCGGAGACCACAGTTAAGGGATTGAACAGTAAAGCACTACTTTGCCAAGTAAGTTCTTTGTTCTTGAGAGCGTTTCCCATTGCCTGAGTTCCACCACACTCCGAGGGAGTGATGGTTGCATACATGATTCATATGCATTGAATTGCATGTTATAGCTTTCCTCATGATAATATGTATGCTTGTTTCTATGCTTTGTGTATGGTTGCCTTTCGGATAGATCTTCTGGCCAGTTAGATAAATATGGACCTCCCTAGGAGTAAAGCACAACTCCTAGTCGGTTTGCTCACGTAAAGGGTGTATGATCACTTAACACCAAAGATAGGTGGTCCCGTCGCAGTTGAAGCCTATTCTCGGAGGTTCCATATACGTGCATCCATGTGTAAAGGGGTAGCTCCCGATGGGATGGCACGGGTGTGAGTTTCGGTCTCACACTGGGGACAGAGAGTCTCGATGCTGATGATGATGCATCTTTGGCGGGCGTAGTACCACAGATACACATTAGAGCTAGAGAATGTCTATGTGTTGTTGTGAGGGCCAGAAGGCCTGGTGTTGTAATGCCTTTGATGTTGTGTATCATGGAAGTGAGCCAGGGGAGGAGAAGCCTCCAAGAACCCTGAGCTTACTGAGATTGTATCTCACCTCGTGTGTGGGGATCTTATTTTGCAGGTGATGCATCTGGCAGAGCTGATGGGTCCCAGGGTGGAAGGCCCCAGTAGGTACAGTCTCTGTGTAGCTGTTTGGCAGTGTTTTGAGAGCACTGTGGCTCACTACTTCTCGTATTTGATGTATATTTTATACCCCTGCAAGGGAAGATGTGCGTGCACATATATTTTGGGATTTTGTTTATGTTTATGATGTACAGTTACTGTATATTTTGTACCCTCTTGTGAGGATGTGATCTGTGAGATCATGGCACAGGGTGCCTATTCTTTTGTATAGCCAGTGATGGTTTTGATGATGTATTTAGAGATATATGTGGTTTATGTTTCTCCTGATATATCTACTGGGATATTATTGTTTATCTGCCATTCTTTATGTTATTTGGATTGTAGAGGCTTGTTGTGGATACGTACCATACATAATGAATGAGGAATATGGTTTTGAAAGGAAATGACGATGACGCCATGTTTTTATTTTAATTAAGCGCTTCCATTGGTTTTAATTTATTGATTTTAAATTAATTACTGCGCTAATCTGATTAAGTAAATTGTTAATACACCGGATGCATACGGAGTGTTACAGTCCCCACCAAGAAAAAAAATAAATGATAATGGGTCAGATGTCGCCCCTAAGTCCACCACCAAATCCACATTAACCACAAGTAACATGCTCCTCAAAAGCTACATCATAATCTGTTGCTTATCAAATGACACACCATCACATTTCAACATAAAACACAAGGGTAAACTCATTTTAAAAGAAGACAACATATATAAGATATATAAGATCAATATGTTAAAAACGATATAGAAATCCCCCATTTTTCAACATTAAGTTTCTTAGAAGCATTGAACCTCCAACATTTTGTCTAGAAAGATTGAGTAGTTTAATATTCTAAGTCAACCTACCTTTTCTGATTCAATATTTTCCCCTAAAAATAGAAAATTTTGAGGTTTAAAGAATAACAGGTATATTCAAGAAAAGTTGTGTTTATCTTTCTCCCTCTTTTGCATTGAGCTTACATTTGATTGACACTACTATATAAGCCTTGTTGATACAATTTAAAGGAAAAAAAATGAGAAACCCCTTTATTGAAAATTGATCCTAATGGTCGATACAATGAATTCCTAAAATCCAATTAAAAAGACTTACAAGAAATTGAAGAATTAAGAAATTTAGTTTTTTGGAGGTTTCTTCAGCATTAGCATTTTTTGTTCTAGACTACTAGTACAACTAATGCATGCTACCATACTGGTGATCTTCTAATGCTCTTCTTTTGACTTTAGGATGTCAAATATAAATAATTAAATTTAAGACCCATAATTGGGTCAACTTTAAGAATTATACAAAGAGAGTAACAAATGATAATTATTGGCTATTTTAAAAAATAAAAATAATTAACATAAAGTATTAGATTATATTTGAAGGGACAACTAGATTCACTTACACATTTATTTTAGGAAGGCTTCATCAAGTTTTTTGAAAAGTTTCAAGTCTAAAACAACATTTATTGGTTGTTACCACCACTTTATTAAGTTGTTGCTCAACGAAAGTCATATTCTTTACTAAAGTGAAAAGTGTTTGCTCTGACATAAGGAAGAGAGAAGAAATTCTTACATGGTAAAGAATGTGATTCAGAGTGAGATGCCAATATATAGAGCATTCAAATATATATATATATATATATATATATATATATCCAATTAATACTCTTATTTAGGTTTTTTTTTATCTTAATCCTCCGATTCATCAAGACAAAAGGATTCTGACTAATCTGAAGTTCGACCAAGAGGTAAGTAAAGTTTGGCCAAGAATCGAACTCGGGTAATATCCAAACGATTCAACCTTAACTTCGGCACATTAATCACTTGTGTCCAATCACTTGGTTGATTGATGTTCAATTTTAACAAAACAAATGATTTTTTTTATTTGGATAAAATATTTTTGTGATCCCTAATAGATATCAGACTTTTGTTTTTGATTCGTTATAAATATTTTCACTTTTGCTCCCTTATATTTAAATTTTTTTGTTTTTCATCCCTACTACCAGTGGTGACATGGCCTTTAAGTATTAGTTTAAAACTTCAAATTATTATCTGTGACAACTAAAAACCGATAGAAATAATTAAAACAAAAAAAAATCTAACTTTGCTTTTTCTCTCCCTTCTTTGCACATTCCACCTTCATCTCCCAAAACCTCCATAACTACAAGCGCATGGTCGTTGAGGACAGTGACCATCTCCCTGAAAACCTTGTGGTGGGGTTACATGTGATCGAAAAGGCAACGCCACCATCCACCTCTACCTCCTTCTCACTGCCACCTTCCCCCCCTTGGACGATAGCATCGGTAGCAACATTGCCCACAACACCGCCACACAGGTAAACTCTCCTAATCTTGGAACCTCACTACAACAGCTCCATTGCATCGCTCCTACATGTTGGATTTAAAGGAAGCTGCAAGAAGATTGAAGCAAGGATGACTTAAAGTTTTATCTTTTTACATGCCCAATCATTTTGATGGCATTTGTAATTATCTAAGGGGCTCAAGTGTATTTCCTTATGATCCTTCATTGCATTTGCATTCTCATCCTCATGCATACATGTCTTTGATTAATAAACTAAAGTGTTTAAATGATTTTTCAAAGTTCATGTTCTTATGGTTGAAGTTTATGAAAAATGAAAAACTTGTTGTTTTAATCGATTACTCAGTATTGTAATCGATTACATGCTTTCGTTTTAAATCTAGAAAAGCCATGAAGAATACATTAATCAATTACAGTGTTCTTGTAATCGATTACATAGTGTAAAATCAAAATCATGCATTGCTGCTTTAATCGATTACCATTCATTGTAATCGATTACATAGGATATACTTGGAAAAACATGTTATTCTGCTTTAATCGATTACCATTCATTGTAATCGATTACATAAGCCAAAAAGAAAATAATGTTTTTCTACTTTAATCGATTACATGTCGTAATAATCAATTATTCTGTTCATAAACATTTTCCAGAAAGTTGAGGAACAATTTAATCGATTATTTAGAAGCTTTAATCGATTACATAAGCATAATAATCGATTACATCATCGATTTAATTGATTATTGTTAGTTAAAATTGTTTTATAAAAAGCTTGGTGAGTTTGTTTTCTATAAACAGACCTTATACGAATTGTTTAACATACATGAGCGAATTTCACAAAGTATACTAAGCTTTCTAATCAAGATTTCTGAGTTTTTCTAATGAAGATGTGTTGAAGAAAAGATTTTTTCAAGATAGTGATTCTAAGCATTAGAATTAATTCAACCTGGAACGTGTGGTAATCCATTTCATTCTCATTCATTCATACATGAGGATCCCATGTTATGTCTATCTTGAATATTTCTTTTTAAAAGTTTAATGATTTGTTCTGTAATTCTTTTGTGATAAATCAATTTGATTCTATCAAGCATTCTGGAGAAGGGTTCTCTAGAGGGTAGAACAGAGGAGTGTTCTCTGGTTCTTGGTCTTAGAAATCTATAGGGTTTAGATTTTGATTCTTTGTCTAGGTTTGACAAGGGAGACCTTTTGTAAATTGCTTGTAAAGAATATTTTGATTTAATGGAAACTCTGACCTAGTGTTGGTTGGAAGACACTGGATGTAGCCTCCATGTTTGTGAGGTGAACCAGTATAAATTGTTGTGTGATTAAATCTTTATTAGTATATATTTCATTATTCTTGGTTGGAAATTAATTGACAATTAGTAAGAGCTATTTCATTCATTACATGCAGTTCATGGTCATATTAGATTGAAATAAAATCTATTTTTGATTAAGGGTGATTGTGTGATACAATCTTTGTATTAATTCTGTAAATTGTTTTCAAGAAAAGTTTTTAAAAGTTGGTAATAACCAATTCACCCCCCTCTTGGTTATTTGAAGAGTGTTCATAGTATTTCTCAATACACTACCATGCTACCACATGTTAGAAATAATGGCACATGAAACCACAAACCAATAGGGGGAGGTGAATTGGTTTTAAAACAATTTTTGACCCAAATCAAAGTTTTTCACAAAACCTTTTCCTTTAATCCAATTAATCCAAGAAATTAAGATATGTTGTAAATACCCTTATGTTTTTTTTTAACACAAATTATGGTTTAAACAAAGATACCAAACACATAAAAAATGACCAAGTGTTAAGAACCTTAACCAATAGGCAAAAAAGAGTTGAAAGGATAGAGAAAAAGATGCACACATAATTTATACTAGTTCAATTTCTAGGAAATCTACATCCAATTGATCCATAGTAACCCACTATAATCTTTCCACTATATTCTTTCAGTTACAACCAAACTCACAAGCAAATGCACATTGCAAATGTCTAAACTCTTGAAAACCTATCAAGAACTAAACCTACATGTAGAAAACCCACTACATGCACACCATAGAGAAACATACTCAATGAAAACGAGAATCAGAAACGCAAATTAAGTAAAGATTTCACCTGATGTGTGAAAGATCTTAAAGTTTGAAAACATATTTTCTTTGTAGTATCAACTTCCCTTCATGACCATTTGGAAAGATCCATTGCACCCAATGTAAAATGATGTTTCCAAACAAGGATCAAAGTGGTGATGACACTCAGAGGTTCTAAAACTCTCTCAATGAAAATCGCAATGTAAAATATGAGAGAAAAAGCATCACACTCAAAGTCCTTTGAAAAACTCATTTGTGTAGTCTCATAACATATATAGTCGATTGCTCTAAGAGATAGTCAACTAAGTTGTTCTTCGCATCACCTGGGTTTCATGATGGACAAATAGTCGATTATATTATCAAATAGTCGACTGTTTGCGAAACGAAAACTTGTGAAACCCGATATAGTCGATTAGATACTAAGGATAGTCGACTAAATGTGAATCAATCCTAATTCTAAAAGAATAGAGGATTGATCTAGTCTACTATATCAACATATAGTCGATTATATTGATTAAACTTAGTGATTTTAAAAACTAAGTTACAATAATTCAACTCTTCAAGGCTAACAACCATGAATAATGCAATGCCAATCATTTTGAATATGTTGAATTACATCTCCTAGTCTAGGAGGCATGTAGCATGATATCACACACAGTCAAGCATTAAAGCAATAACAATCATCCTAATCAACTAATGTTTATAAATTTTACAACTCATCATCAACAGAAAACTAAGAATTACAAAGTTTTCATAAACCCTTCATGTTTAAACAACAAACCCACCACATTGTCATGGCACCACCACCCTCCCTGTACTAGTAGAGAAATAAGGAGGATGGTCGTTGTTGAGTTTGACCATTTCCCTCTGAATTATCTTACATTCTTACCCGATGTCGACATTGACACTGAGATTGTGGTTACCCATGACGATGTTGAAGAACTCCATGATGATTTTCCTCTCCCTCCTCCTCCTACACCACCTCCTGATATCATCATCACTTTCCTATTTCCGAACACCATCAACTATTCAAATTTTCCACAATGATGATTGCGCCTTCGTTGTGGTTTGCAAAGTCCCCAAAAGAAATTCAATTTGTGCCTTTGGGTTATGATTTAGGGGATTAGGACTGGGATTGGGGATTTTTTATTTTCATTCTAAGTTTGACCTAGATTGATGAAATTAATGATGCTGTCGAGAGGGAAAGAGGATTAGGGATCCAAAGTTTCAAGCGTTCCTCTCGCAATATTATTTTTGTACTTTATTTGGTTTTGGTGGTTTTTAGTCACCATAAATTGTAATTATAATTTTTATATCATTACTAATGGTTTTAGAACCACCACAAATTGTATTTTTAAAAAGTTAACTACCGCGTCACCAATTAACCAAGAAATCCTAATGACAGGGATCAAAAATAAAACTTTTCAAATATTAGGGAGTAATAGCGAAGAAATTTTTTTATCAGGGATCAAACACAAAAGTCAGGAATATATCAAGGATCACAACCATATTTTAGCCCTTTGATTTTTACCAATATGTTATGTAATTTCTATTTGTGATATTACAATGTGTCTGTTAGGAAAAAACACACACATCTTCATTAAATGAAAAATCACACAACCAAATATAATGCAACACCATAAAGAAATAGAAAAGATCACATAAATTTATTTAACGTAGTTCAAAATCTCATCCTTACATTCACACAATTTATTTTTTTAACATGATTCAGGTCCTCATCCCTACATCCACAACCTCGAATTTGTTTAACGTGACTCGGGCCCTCATCCTTAAACTTGTAAAGCCTCCTCACGTGATCTTCCTCTCTCACTTAAGGTGGTGATCCATCTTTTGGTAGTGTGATTCTTCTCATCCCAAGAATCTTTATTTATAGACCTAACATCCTAATCTTAAAAGATTAAATAAATTCCAAATTTATAGATATTATCTTTAAATTTAAATAATATTCTATAGATAAGATAATATCAATTTAAATATATCGTAAGAATTTGAAATTACATATTTAAATTATTTTCCAACAGTGTCTACAGTTGGGAAGTCATTATTGTAAGTGGAACATTTTAGTAAATCAATTCCTGAAAAGTTCATTTTGTATGAAACAGTAGTTGTTGGTTGGTTCCTGTTATGTTGGAAGGTGCCAGAAATGAGATAGGAGTATTTGCTATGCAACTTGCATAAAGTCAACCTACACAAATTACTTGGTCATTGATGAAGTGAGACAAAGGTTCATCAATATAGAGAGCCCATTGGATTTTATTTTATTGACTTGGCTGACATATTTTCTGAATTCCCCCTCCCCCACCCCCCAGATTTTCTTATAGTTTTTTTTGCCACTACGGTTAATTTGCTCATACTTGTTCCGAAAGGCAAATCCATCTTCCCTAATGCTACTTTGTGAACGTTTAATTGTTTATGAACTCCAAGGTATTTGTTTTGTTATTTTATTTTGGGTTGCCTTATTGATTAGTTTTTATTGGACTATTCTTGTTTATTGGGTCCATGGATTCATTAAAGTTTTCTCAGCCTATCTTGTTTATGATAATTTGGTGTGATGAGATTTCTACACCATATAATATTCTCATACACCATTAGTTAACAGTGCATTTCCCTTTATGCCCTTTAATTCAAAAATTAATAAAATAATTTGTTTAAAACTCTTCTTCTTCTTCCCTACAATCCTCACGGCAGTTTCTTCTTCCCTGCAATCCGCAAGTTATTCCTTTTGCAATATAAGGTACATATTAAACTGCAATCAACTTACTTCGTTCCCTGCATTACTATACTTAAGTTCTTCCCTGCATTACTTTGGTCGTGCTTCCAGTTATTTCGCCGCACCAGCGCAGTTTGTCGGAGGTTGTCCGTGGAACATTGCTTTTGGTGGTGGTCGTTTCTGTGTCTTGTGACCCTGGTGAGTGGTTTGATTGTTAATAGTTGTCCATGTTGGTGTGTGGAGGTTGTTGCAGGTCGGCCATGGCGGAAACGGATGCGATAATCCGTAGACAATGGCGTGTATGTCGTATGGATTAACAAATCCGTAAGCTCCCTACGGATTAGGTAATCCGTATGAAGCTTACGGATCAGGTATCCCGTAAGCTTTGTACGGATTACTTAATCCGTAGGGGGGTTACGAATTTGTTAATCCGTACTACACATATGGATCAAGTAATCCGTATGAAACTTACGGATTACCTGATCCGTGTGGGCTTTATTTGGAACTTTTTTGTGCATTTTTTTAAGTAAATTTTTTTGTGTAGTCTGAGTTGCAATGCTTGAGTGTTATTGTTGCTTGTGTTTGGACATATTTGATTAACATATTGCTTTTGTATAAGTTGGGAAGTTGTGAGAGTTGTTGATTCTTGTTTAGGATGATTTGGAATGGGTTAAGTTTTGTTGTGGCTTGGTTTGGTTTGAAGACATGAGCGATATGAAGTGGTTGTGTATTATTGTTTGTTTGGTTTGGTTTGGTTTGAAATGACATGTAATGGTTATGCAATGTTGTTGGTTTTGTTTGGTTTGGTTTGAAGTCACGAGTGACATGTAATGGTTATGTGCTCATAAATAATACTACAAAGATGATTACCAGTGTAGGACATAAAATGTTCGTGGTCTTGGGTCATAAAAATTCTACAATTCTAAGGGAAAAGAAACATTGGGAAAAAATGCAATTGGTAGAAACCAAGTAGCTGAAATAATTGTTGGTTTGAGTGACATGTATGTGATTCAAATTTTTGTATAAGTTGGAATAATTGAGTCTTGTTGGTTGTGTAGTATGATTTAGAATTGTTATGTATAGTTGTTGCTTGGTTTGGTTTGAAGTGAAGGCTGACATATATACAAATGATATGCAGAGATCATGGTTAAGACTAGAGGAATGCTTAGGAAAGTGGGTGGAAGTAGTAGAGCTACTGAAGATGAGCCTGTTCAGAGGCGTAGGCCAACGACATCCGTCCATAGGCAAAGGTTAGACTGGGGTGTTGCTGAGGATCTCGTTCTTCAGCAACCTCATATGGATACCACATCACGCGATTCAAACACCTACGCAAAAGGATAATTGATATTTAATCTTTCAAATTCAATTATTTAACAACTTTAACTACATTTAACAACATTAAAATCCACATAATCACCTCATTTGTTTGGAACGCAGCAGAACGGTCAATTAAACAAGCATTGTCTTCAAAGTCATCAGGGTCTGGTCCAATGTCTTCATTCATATAAATTTCTTCAGCCATTATAAACTCATACATTCACTCATCGTTGTCCATCCTAACAAAGGAAAAAATCATATTCATTAAACAGTTAATACAAAAGCGTGTCGAAGGGTAACATGCCATAATGACATTGACAACACTAGCACTATAAACACAATTTGTGGCCCTTCATGTGATGGCCAATAATTGGGACATAACGTATGCCTGACACACTAGTACCATTATTTAATGTGGTAAATTTTTATTGTGAACAACTACATGTGTCCATATATATCTATCTACCAATGTTATTATTTTCAAATTAAATTGTACCTTTATTATTATTATTATTATTATTTTTAACAAAAGTTTGTTTATAAACTCATATGTACCCAAAAAAAAAAAAAAATCAATTCCACTAAATAACCTTTTAATCCATAACATATACACGAACCCTTCAATCCGCAAACATCATACGGATTAGGTAATCTGTATGGGTCATATGGATTACCTAATCTGTATGACCATGCATGCACCATTATTGACGGATTCCTTAATCCGTAAAATCCTTACGGATTATCGAATCTGTAAGGCAAAAAAAAAAACCTTCACCTGTAACCTCCGCGATTTCACTCCGGCAACACCCAACCAAACCAAATGCAACGTCCAGGAATGCAGATCGCACAGCTTAAAGAAACCGAATGCAAAACAAACACCTCACAACAGGATTCCAAGCAATGCCCAGCTCAAAATGCTGATCAACGGTGTAAAAAATGGTGTCCATGTCGTGAAGCGCTTTCTACATTTATGTGTTTTTTCAGTCATTAAGGGCATTTTCAGTATTATAAAAAATGTTAAATGGTGTAGTAGAAAAGCACATGGTGTATGAAGGACATCCCTAATTTGGTGTAGTAATATAATTGGGTATAATTTTCATATTTAATCAATAGAAAGATTTTTATATCATTAACCAATTATATTTATACTTTAAATGTGAATTGTAAAGTAATTATTACAAGAATTAATAATCAGTCTTATAATACATGAAAATTTATGAATAAATGAAAATATAAGACCTATTAATGCATTCTAATTAAATTCTAAAATAGAAATAGAATTAAATTCTGGGGCAACTTTAGTTGAGTTCTAATACATTTTCTTTGTGGGCTTAAATAGGTCTTTTAATTCATTTTATCCCTTTTCTTTTATTGTAAAATGTCCATTTGTTGTGGATCCATCAATATTATTCAAGGGGGTTCTATCTGTACCTTTTCTTCTTCAATCACCCTCAACTTTATCTTTTATATTTTGGAAATTAGTTTTAGATTGTAAAAGATAATACTAATTTCCAAAATAAAAGGGGATGTGAAGAGAGGAAAAAAAAAAGAGGGGGCAAATAGAACTGCTTTCCCATGAATCATTCAGAAAGGTAGAAAGAAAGCCCAAGTATTATTATGATCAAGCTGGTGAGAGCCCATTTGAAACTTGGGTTTCCACCTCAATAACACTTGTTACGGAATCACCTATAATTCCCATTCTCCAGTCAAAAAGACTGAGCAGTGGAATGCGTGCAGGTTGAGCTTTTTTCAGTTGTTAGTTACTACTAACTACCTTCCTTCCTTTATCAGAATATTGCTTTATTCTCTGTTGAGAAAGTCACTATTTTGTGAGTGTAGTGAATGCATCCTCTAACTGATTTATATTAAAGACTACAGTGGTAAAGATACATCTAGAATATAACATTGGTGTTTGTGCTATTTGAGAAACCTTTGCTATAACTTGTGGTAGTTGAAGTCAAAGGTTAAAGGAGAAGCTACAACATTGTAACTAGCAAAAAGAAGTGGGTAAGTTAACTACGATATGGTTGGTTTAAAAAGAAAAATTATGCTTCTTGTTTTAATGTGACATGTAACTTTTGATGGCCAAGAAAAAGTAACTTCTATACGCTGGGGTTCCCTCATTTGAACCGTCTTTATTTTGAACTTGTTTGACCACCATTCTTTTGTTAACTACTTGTTGGAGATTTTGATTTTGACAATATCTTAAAGTCATACTACTATTAGCTATGTTCAACTCCTATAATTTTAGTGCTAGTCCTAAACAATCTCAAGTTAGTTCAACATCAAATTGGTTCACCAATTGTTATATTATACGCATAAAAATTAAGCTCATAAGAAAAAAGTGGACTTCAGTCCACTTGCAAGATTCCAATTTCTAATCTGAATCAATAGTTGTTCAAAACTAGAACCAGAAAAAGGGGTGGGAGGGAAGAGAGATGGTTTTTAAAAAAGGGATGGAAAGTGGGTGTGAAAAGACAAGGGTAGTTTGGAAATATCAAAAAATAAAATAAAATGAGTGGTGGGAACAGAAAATAGAAGTGTAAATAGTATTGGGCTTAATAATATTGATAATCAGCAGTTTATTGATTATTCAAGAACAGAAAAAGTCCTTAATAATGCTATTGGGCTTTGACTCCTCAATACGATTTTTTTGTTATGCCTTACTTTTCACATCCTAATTTTATTTTAATTGCACCCCTAAATTTTTTGTCAATTTTTATTGCAGTAATGACCTTATACAATTGTTTAGTTTCATTGTTCTGGAAATTAAATTCTAGATAGTGAGAAAAAACAATTATGGTCTGTTTGATTTTATTCTCAATTTTTTTGTTTTAAAAATTATTTTATAAAAAAATTTCACACTACTCAAAATATAATTTATCAACCAAAATCTATTAAATGTTGAAAATTATTTCAATTTTTTTTAAAAAGCACAAACAACTGAAAAATGTTTTCTCATCTTCTCTTGTTTTCTTTTGTCAACATTTCCCTCAGTTCCAGATTCTACTTCGTACCTTACATCATATCCTTAACCAATTATGCACACAATTAAATTCCAAAATTAAAAATAACTAAAAAATTGTTTGAGCAACATTGTGCAGTTACATTTTAAAAATAACTAAAAAATATTTGAAAATAAAAACTAATTATGCACACAATTAAATTCCAAAATTAAAATTCTAGAATTATATTAAAAAAATTATTTAGTAATTTAATTTCTAAATATTAATTTTCCTTCATTATTCCGGAATGTGAATTTTAAAACACGTTTTTATTTATTTATTTCATGAATAAGTTTCCGTAATTCTAATATCACAAGTGAGAGCTACATCTTGCTTGGAGTCTGGAATTCAAGGCAAACTAATGTTTAGACCATTTTTTCTATCGTGCTCAACATAAATACTTCTAACAATCCTTCACCTAAGTTCTATATGTCACCATTATATGTCTCTTAAAAAAAGTTGGGTAATATACACTACAAAATACAATTAATTAGGCTGTAATTTTATTCCACCTTTTATTTAAGAAATTACTGTATTTTAATTTCGTTAAAATACTAGCTAGACTTAAAAGTAGTATTGTCTGTGATATAAATGGTTATATATATATATATATATATATATATATATATATATATATAATTACCCAAATGATTCTAACGAGTTAAGTGTAATCTGCACCAAAATAAAAAAACCAAGTTGGGTGTACCGGAAGGAAATATATAAGAAATTAAGGTTTGAATATTAGTTAGAAAAAGTGTCCATTTATTTAATGTTAATAATGTTACAAATAGAATTCCTTTCCAAAAATAATCCATATAAGCAAAAAAAATACCCAAATGATTGATTCTGGTCCGGATCCTCTGTTAGAGAGCATCAAGGAATTGTATCATAGTAGAAGCAATATCATTATCCAGAGATTATTAGTTGAAATCGACTCCAAAGCGGATATAAATACTTTAGGAAGAGGGCCATTAAGCAGAAAATGTTGGTGCTGATACGAGTTTATCTTCATGTGACTGAATCTTTTGGTTGTGACATAAAGTATACTAGGCGTAGGCGTGTCTACAACAAAGCCAACTCATACGAACCTTCTCTATCAATACCTTTTGGTGACCACATATGGTGTGCGCAGGCCCACCGCCCACGTGATGTAACATTTGTTGCTTTAGCTGATATTACTCTTACACTGGAATCAGAAGGAAACGAAATAGAGAATGATATATAAAAAATAAAAACTTAAAAAGGTTTTTATTTCCTTAAATTGGGGTCACTTTTATTTTGATCTTCCAAATTTAAATTTTGATTTTTTTAGTCCATCAATTTCGAAGAATGTTTTTTTAGTTCTTCTTAACTGGTTTTTTGCAATTAAAATACACAATTTGTAACAATTATTTTTCCTGATGAGAGACTAAAAAACTATTGTTCAAAATTGAGGACTAAAAAATAAATTTATAGTATTTAAGAAAATTCTTGGTCAAAGTATTTGAAATGCATTAAATCATTTTCTAGGGATATTTTTTTTTTCTTCTGAAAACGCTTGGTTAAAGTGTTTAAAATGTATTAAACCAATTTATGACGATTTTTATAATAAAAAATAATAAAGCCACAAAATGTTTCCTGTGCACATACCTCAACAAATTGCACGGATTTTAAACGATAGGAAAGAAAAAAGAAAATGAAGCTAAATATTAAGAACTAAGATTCATGAACTTTTTTTTCAAAAACTAAAATTGAAAACTTAAATTGAAAGACTAAAAACACAAGTAATCCTATAAATTATATTGACCCAATAAAATATGATAGATGATAAAATGAATTAATCACATTCTATTAATACACTAAAAAAATGATTAAAAAAGATAGGATGGCTTGTCTTATCCTATCCTATCATATTCTACCCACTAAAAAAAATCATATGATTCAAATTATAATATTATAATTAATATTTTCCTAAAGTTGTAGTCAAGTTACTCTACAACCAAATATAGTTAAATAAGTGATTTAATAAGTTGGTCCTAAAAATAAATAAATTTGTCCTCTAATTAAATATGTACTTAAATAAATTATTTTTAAAAAAAAACTAACAAATAAGATTTTTCAAAATTCCAAAATTAGTGTCATTATTATTACTGATCAATAAAAATATCTATAAAAAGTAAAAAGCGAAGAGAAGGGAAAAAATTTCATTTTTTTATGGTAAAAAATTCATTTATACCTGTTATTTCACAAGAAAAAAAAGAAAAAAAAACCTAGGATCGATTGAATTTCAAATATTTAAATTTACCACTAGAATACGAAGACTTACTTCACATTTTGAATTGCATCGAAAAGACTATTTATCTCAAAGAGGTTTACGTAAAATTTTGGGAAAATGACAAAGATTGCTATAATTTCAAAACATAAAAAAATAATTGGATAAATACTCATTTTGATTCATGAAAGTGTCATACTTACAAATTGGTTTTGTCATTAACTCATCTTCATTAACCTTAACGTATATGCCTACATGGCACCTTTGGTGATGTTGTGGCAGCTGATGATTGCCAAGTGGCTACCACATATTTGAAAGTTGACTTTCAATTTAGTCTTTGCACTTAACAACTTGGTGTTATTGAACCATAACCCTTTATGAGATGAACATTTTAATGACAACATACTTTTAAGAAGAAGATTTTAAGTATGTTAGATTTTTGCTACTAATGGTTTGCCTTAAGTGCTTTCAAAGAAATAAGACTTATCAAGAAGCATGAAAAAGAAGGAATGAAGCATTTGCCTAAAGCCTTGGTTTCTCAAATCTAAAGTGTGTCCAACTTCAGAAGTAAGAAACATAAGCAGAAGGATAGTCATGTTTTCTATGTCAAAGTGCATATTTTAAAAGTTGTGTATGACAAGAAGCCTAATTCTAGAAGTAGTTTAAGTGAAGGGTAGATATCAAAAGCTACACATGACTCAAGGATCATTAGAAGATGTAATGCTTAGACTACAAGTGAAGATAAATTTGTCTACACAATCAAGAAGCATAGACCAAAGGCTGTAATGGTCTACACCATGCAGTAGTGTACTGATGCACTACCTTGATGAAACTCTCTTGATCCAACAAATCAATTCAAGAGGAGAAAGAGCCAAGTCTTACTGTAGCAAGGCAACCATGAATAAGAAAATTAGTCTCTCACAGTTTACAACAATTAAAAAAAAAATGAGTCATCACCATTCTGCAGAAGACTAACTTTTCTAAAGAAGTAGCAAGGCTCATCATTGAGTTGGAAAAAAGAAGAAGTCATGAGTTCTGAACCAAAAATAGAAACCAACGGATGTAACAACCCGCCTCGTTGCTACGATATCACTAACTCTAATCGTGTGAATTTCAAAATTTTAATAAAAACTCCATTAATTTGATTATGGAAATGGTAGTAAATTTTTCGCGATAATACACTTATCATACATGATATAAATACATAATGGAATACATATGTATGTATATTTAAAACATTACATATTATTCACATATCATGACATAATTTAGTTGTATTTACAAGTATTTACGCCTGGAATTCACATGTCCAACAAAAAGAAATCAAGAGACCAACTATGAAAGAGTTAACTATCAAAACACAACTCTTTTTCAAAAAGAATTCCAATGTCACCACATTGGTTTGGCAGCTCCAACAAAAAGGTCTCCCTCCAAGGCCACCTACTGCTGCTCATCTGCTCACACGAATGAAAGTTCGTGATCATCACAGGTACCAACCACACGGTACAAAAACAATTGCAAGGGTGAGTTTATTATACATAACCAACAAACATCAGCTGACAATAATTAGAAAGGAAACAACAATAACAAACACAATCATTCTCCATAATCTATCAATTCAATACACACTCAACAAACCAGTCATCCACTTTATTTCACAAATCAAAACAATTATGCTCAAAATGATGCATGCACCTGATTTCACTCTCACCATGCAATGTGGTACCATACTCATGGAAATAGTCTCTCTCAAAAAAATGATTCAGTCATTTATCAGGGCCACCTTGTCGTGCACTGGCCATTCCCCCTATGGTGATCAACCATAGTTACAAGGGAATTCCAAATTGAATGACCCCTTAATACCTGCGTTCTTAGCCCATAAAAACTCACAGGTACACACTGCCTTCATTTTATTTCCATTCATGCGATTATGAAGTATGAAACATGGACACCATCAGTACATGATCATGGATGGGAAAAAATCCTTCCTCGCAAGGATATTCAGTCATACACCCCCATGTACATACACAACACACAAATATGGGCTCATAGATGCACCGACCGTGGGAAAGGACCAAGCCTTCCTTGCAAGGATAACCAACAGGTCATTGCACCCCACATGTACATACACACCATACAACCATGGACACCATAAATGTATGACCATGGATAGGAACAAATCCTTCCTCGCAAGGATATCTAGTCATGCACCCCCATGGGTATCCATGTGTATCCACAGCATACGATGACATTATCCACATCAACATTATCTCTCATCAATGTCATTATCAACATCAACCTCATTCCATCTCAACATCATCATCATAAAACATCAATATCATCTCATTTCAACATTATCAACCACATCAACATTGTCTCATTTAAACATCACCAATCACATAAACATTATCTCATTTCAATATCATCAACCACTTCAATGGCATCTCACTTTGAATATCATCAACAACATCAATAATAAATTCATTGCATCCCATTAGTTAAAAACATAGTTTGTCTTGAAAACGAACACACACAGGAACAAACACACATCAATCATAAATATATCGCATCCCATTAGTTAAAAACATAGTTTTTCTTGAAAACCAGCACACAACAGGGACATACATACCATTCCATAATTAGGCTCCCTGACCCCCAACTATGGTATCAAAATTATAACCAAAGAATAAACTCCCCTTACCTAACTATGAGTTCTTCCTTTAAAGCCTCGCGGTGTTGCTTTGAGATCCTTCAAATACGCATGTTTTTGCCCAAAATGCAGAGCTTTATATACCAAATCGAAGACAATTTAGTATAGATTTCCAAGGCAAGGTCAATATTAACATTTGGGGTCAAATACCCATTCAAAAGTTAAAAGGGGCTAAAATGGTGGTTTGGGAGTCCATATCAAAAGACATCATTTTGAAATTCCAACCACACCAATGTGACCGAAACTCAACAAAGATCATAGAAATGATATCAATTTTATAAAAAGGAAAGTCAATTCAAATTCAAGTAGTAAAATCATAAAATTTGGGGTTCTAGGAATGGGAGAAAGAAAAGATAGAAATCACAAGATTGTGAAAGGTTTCAAAACTGGAGAGGATTCACATAAAATCAAATTGTCAAATTAATAGAAAGGCAAGGAAGACAGAAGAGTGCAGTAGCCAGTGAGGCAATCAGGTAAGAACAATAACTCACATTGCTTATTGCACTTGATTTCATAGACTCTGTGAATTGTTTGTGTTGTCAATGGTCTGTTCTTTCAACAATGTGTTGTCATGTATTGTGTTAGACTTTTGGTAAGCATACCAATGTTATCGTAGGTTATATAATTTATAAAGAGATCGTCTCTATAGGGATTTGAGCTACTCAATTTTTCCAGATAAAAGTAAATAGTTCAATAGTTATGCACAACAAATATAATCGAAATTTCATGGGTTACGGAAATAATGGATTAGTGCATCGAAAATACGAAAAATTACAAAAACTAGTAAAATGAATTTAATTAATTCAAAAGAACGTAGGATTGGATTTCATCGTTCATACACTCAGTATCCAAATAATATTAACACGTATGAATCATTCTCTAACATTACTGATGCACACATTAAATCACCGCGAATTGATCGAGAGCATTCAAGAATCCTAAGGATATTTACCGAATATCGATCCCTCGTATATGAAGTAAATATCCCAACATTACAATCATAATCTCGTGCTATTTGCAATCAAAACGTTATACTCTATTCATAGCAACGTAACGTAAAGAGTAAAATCATTCAGTTCAAATTCTAAAAGCACTTTCCAGTCAAACTGTAACACCCTGTAGGCCTCCGGTGCGTTATCATTAATAACATCAGTTAAGAGATTAAATCATTATTTAAATACTCAACGGAAGCATAGAATCGCTTTTCTTGATTCATTATGTATGAAATAAAAGCACAACACAGAAACATACACACAAGACAGATATTTCACACCCCTGCTGATCTAGTTTCTCACACAGTAAACATATAGGCAGATAATCAGAAACATTACAAGTATACTCAAGAGGAACATCATATATCATATCAACATCAGTTCTGTATATACATATATACAACAATCTCACACCACGTCGTGGTGATACAAAAGAATATCTGCCCTCACCGAGGGTATACAGAACTGTACATAACTCAGGTGTACACACACCAGCCCTTATCAAGGGTACAAAATAGAATCAAAACAAAACTAAGCCTTCAAGCTCCCTCTGCTGCCACCGGCCAAGCAGACATGTCTCCACTAGGGCCTCCTGCCCTGAGACTGCTCTCCTCTTCCAGAAGAGTCACCTGTAAAGATAAATCCCCAAACGAGGTGAGATACACATCTCAGTAAGCTCAGGGTCCTTGCGGATATCATCAACACCCACATCAGTGTGAGACCGGAAACTCACACCTGTGCCATCCCATTGGGTGCTACCCCTTCGCATGGATGCACGTATATGGTACCTCCGAGAATAGAAGGAGTTATCTCAACTTTTATCCCCTTGGTCTGTAGGAATCATCGATTTCCTGGGATATCATCGTCCATGAGCCAACCAAACTAGGAGGAAACCCATCTCTTAGGGAGGTCCATATCTATCTACTGGCCAATAGATTTATCACAATCATATCACATAACAAGCATAGATGCACACACATATCATTTTGAGGATGCAACAACCAAATGCATGCATCATGAATATGACCACCACTCCCCCGGAG
>PYAF01000873.1:79689-102496 GCA_007407185.1 Glycine tomentella
TATCTCAAGGTCAAGCTAGCATTCAATTGCCAGAAATCATCAAACCATTTCACCAATATTCAACACATATCCAGTATCACACAACCATAAATCATCAGTATACATGCCACATCAAGCAATCACCCATATTGGGTGTAGTGAAACACAAGCAGGGAAACAATCCCTGAAAACACTGAGCTTACCTGGTCGCAGCTCAGAATCGGCTCCCCTGGTCTCTTGGTGAGCTCTACCAGCGATCTGCACTTCACACCCTACAATAGGCATGAATCAAATAATCAGAAATGGTGTTCAACCGTTTATATGGAAGGAAATACCCTTCCTCTAATAACCAATTCAAAGTCCTCTAACTTTAGGTTTATCTTAGCCCAGCTTCTACTAGGCTATACATTGACCCTCAATGGTCTGCCTCAGTCTCACCAAGGCCTCAGAGTTCCTTTAGAACTCTGTACAACTTAATTTAAAGCTGTACCAGAATTAAGAACCCACATTGGTTCAACTCAGCCAAAACACATATATAATCACATTTTTACCGATTATTTGGCCTTATGAATAACTTTTGTAAAGGTACTTAAGTAAATTCAGGACATAACATTGCTCGTTCACACACACTTCTCCCTTCCCAGAGCCAAACTCAAACTTCATCCAAATTTCAGTTTCAACATGCCATATGGCTCAGAACAACCTCCTGACTACATCTCCCTAAAGAACCTAAGCCTAATTCCAGCTCTATCCACATATGGTTACTATTCATCCTATCCCCATTTCACAAATTAAACGGTTAAAATGTGAGTTTCTTACCTCAAATCAATAAAGTTGGAGAAGCCTTTCTCCCAACTCTGGTGTCCCAAAACCAGCTCCTTTCCTCTCCAAAATTCCACTCTTTGAAGAAACTCCAAGAAATAGAAATTCTCTCACTCTAGGTTGGAAATTTGGCTCTCACTTGGTTCTAATCAGGTTTAAAGGTGATTAGGAGGTGTTTTAATGGCTTATAATGGAGATATGAAGCTTCTAAGGTGCTTTAATGGCTGTCTGGGGTCAAGGAGGAAGAGGAACAGTGGTTTCCTCTGAAAAATCGCAATTTGGCCTTTTATAGGTGGCCTGACCGACATGCCGCGCCCTTGGAGCCACTTTGGCGCTCTTGGCACCAATTTCCAGTGCATCTGGCACTCCTAGCGCCAATTTTCAGCATCTGTGGCGCTCCTAGCGCCACTCTGGCGCTGATGGCACCAAAAAACGTGAAAAATGACTTTCTACTATAGTGCCACGCTATCAGCGCCAGATCCCACGCTATCAGCGCCAAGCTACAGTAACTGCTACAGTAATTTTTTTTTTTAGCCATGGTTATTATACCTAGCGCTGTCCGCGAGGAAAGAGAATTGGTTTTCCAGACCACTTCCCACGCCACCCGCGCCAATCATGGCGCTACCCGCGCGGACTGGGAAACCTCTGGCTCCCCTCGCGCCAAGTTGACGCCTTAGGCGTCGACTTCCAGAGAATCTGACGCTCCTAGCGCCAACCTGGCACTCCTGGCGCCACATTCCAGAGGCCATGGTGCTCCTCGCGTGGCTCTGGCGCTTTGGGCGTGAAGTTCTAGTGGGTCTGGCGCCATCCCTGGCGCTACCCGCGCCACACCCTTGGCAGGGTTTTTCTGCTGAGGATCCCGGCGCTAGCCGCGTCGGATCTGGCGCCAACCGCGCCACACTGAGGGTCCTTACACAAACTTAGAATCCAATTTCATGAAACTAGTGATCAAGTAAAATCAAACATTATGAACAGAATGAAATTATCAGTAATGAGTAGAAAAGATTCACATATATATATATATATATCAAATATCAAAAGAGATACATAAGGGTACGAAGATTACATCCAACCCTTTGGAGAAACTAGCCGATCATTGTGTAGAGCACAAGATCAATAGAAGATATGACGAAGGAAGCAACCTATGATTCGTTTCTTTAGAGTTTCCTCTCCTTTTCTATCTTATCTCTCCTCCTTCTGCATGTTTCTTTCATTCTCCCTGCCTCTAGTTCGTTCCTCTTCTTTCTTGCATCCTTGCATGACTTTGTATACATAATCGTCCAAGAGGTGCCAAACCAACTCGCCCAGGTGAGTTTGTTGCTTATTGCTGAAGAAAGGTAGCTCGTCTAGGCGAGTTGATTGCTTCATGGAGAGGTAATCTCATTAGCCCAGGCGAGCTGATTGCTAGTCTGGGCGAATTTCACTTCTGGAATTTTGTTAAATTGACCTTTTTGCCCTTTCATCTTTTGTCTTGGTTTTTGGATGCAATAGATACCTATCGAAACATCAAAATTGAATGGATGAATCTTCCAAATTTAAACAACAACATTTATAAATGTACAAAATATAAAACAATTAGAATTAGGAAAAGTTTATAAGAGAATTATTAAAATCAAAAGATAAATGTCAACATTATAATCCTAAAAATAACTAAAATATGACACTTATCATATTGTTCCTTGCCGTACCTGTAATCCATAATATTATCAATCATAACTATAAGCTTAATGAACCAATAAATGTTCTAAAGCTGAAAAAAATCATCAATACAAAATACAACTTATGTGTAACAACACCTCAAATAAAAACCAAACTAAATAGAAGTCACCATGCCCCCAAAAACAAAAGAAACATAATAAAATTGACTCACAAAAATACACACACATCTCAATGTTGACAATTTTATAGAGAAAGACCCTAAGCAAAAAAAGAGCATCATAGGGAAATAAAAAAAGGAGAGATTATTAAGAAAAAGATATTCATTGCCACCATCATGGATGATAGAGCTTCACCGTGCTCCACTTTCGGAATGACTTTCGACGGTTTCCTTCTCCATTATACTTGGAGATACATAGAATCAGGAATAATTCCTATTGAGGCATATAAAATAAAATACAAAAGTTATCAAAATAAAAAAAAAATATTTGGATGAATAAATTCATAGTATTTGTTATAATTAATTCTTAGTTGTATTTTAATGTGAGATAAATATTTTAAAAGTTATTTGTTTAATTAATTAAAGGTAATCATTTAAAAAAAAATGAACGTCATAGGGTGCTAATGCCTTCTCTGCACGTAATGGACTCCTAAACCCAAATATGATTTTCGAACACTATTTTTTGAATAAAAAATTTTCTCAATGTTTTCCTAGTAAAAATTATTGGTAGCAACTCCTTAACAATTCAAAACATCATCATTTTGAGTTTTTGTCGTCCTACCGCAAACCCAGTTGCTACAGAGTAAATAGATTCTACCTTGAATCTGATATTTTATGAGTAGCTTCTAAAGTAGTATGTGAGAGTATTTTTGTATCGTTATTATAGAAAACTATTTTATACAAAATACTATCAAGTGATAATGTTTGCTTTCAAGAAAGCTTCTTGAAGTTAGGGCTTTAATATATCCTAAAACTTCAAAAGTTGGGTGTTAATTTGCAGAAAAATTCATAGTCAATGAAATATCACTATTCAACCCTCTTTAATTAAATATCACAATTAAAAATTACTATTCAAAAATAATTATTCTTAAATAAATTCGATTTTATATATATATATATATATATATATATATAAATACGTTATAAGTGTTTATTAATTAGTTCATATAATCAAGATTATATTATATGGAAAAAAATAATAAACACTTATAACGTATTTTTATCTACTTATGCATATACGTTGGGTGAGGGCGTCTCTCGTATAAATGATCATGATATTGTTGTGGTGTTCCTTTTTTATATGCTAGGTTCTTGTTTTGGCACTGATAAAAATGAAAAAAAAAAAGTTATCAAATAATCTCGACACAAATAACAAAATTTAACAATTCTTTGTTTAAATAAATGGAAAAATACTAATAAATAATAACATATTGTTTTTCTTTCCTTTTTTTTTTTTTTTTTTTGTGTGATGTTGTTAATAAAAATAACAATTCTTTGTTATTTTTTTCTTTTGCTTACAATATTAAGATACAATTAGTAAAAAAATAAATGATCCTTCATTAATTGTTTTAAAGAACAAGTAAAGAGGGAAATTTCATTCTGAAAAAGAAGAGGAAAAATTTCGAAAATAATTAACAGATAACGATGGATTGGAGAAATTGATGAATTTGAAAACAACATAATATATACTATTATACTAAAACAGCTCACACTAGAATAATAAAAGCACCATATAGCATCTCAAAACAAAATATTCAACCATGTGTAAAGAGGAAGAAGAATAAAGAGAGTTTGAAAGTTGTTGTTGCAATGGATTGAGGATAGTTGAGATCATGGGTCTCTCTCCTGTGAGTGCTCCTTAATGAGCGCCTTGACCTTGTTGTATTGGAGGCCATGTGAGTTAGTGTGCATGTCATCGATGGTTGTTTGTGGGGAACGTATATAATTCATCTGTGGGTCCAACACTTTTTGCATAACTTTTTTGCAAGATATTGTATCAAATTCATTAGCTGTCTTGCATTGCATGCCATGCAGATTAATTTCTTTTTCTTTCTTTTGGCTGCTGATGAAGTTTATTTGAGAGAATGTTTTGTGAGGAAAAAAAAAATCATAAAAACGATCATTGAGTTCTTTGCCAATCAGCTGAATTATTGGAACTTTAATAGAGTCTAATTAAAATATTTTTTTAATAATTATTTGATAAATGTTCGGTGTTTCATGGGATATTGATTAAGAACTTAAAAGTTGATTTTTTTATTTATTTAGATACGTAAAATTATGTTGTTTATATTTTTTTTGTGCTTCCATATTTTTTATAATAAAATTTTTTGTTAGTTTTTTAACAAATGTCCTTAAAACACCAATTAACAATACCTAATTATTTTTTTAAAGAGAGACCTCATATGCATTTTCAAAATCTAAATATTTGAGACAATTGATTACATTGTAGCAACCTAGTATTAATTAATTCACTAGCTCAATGCTTAATGATTTTTTTACACCAGAGAATCAATTCATTTCCATTGATATATGAGAAGGAAAGTAAAACTATTAAGATTATTTACAGAGTATAACGGGCTAGGGTTTGAGTCACAAAATTTGCTCTTCTACTAACAAGCTAACATCTATAACCAGGATGAGAGTTAAGAATTGTCTAATATGTTACAACAAAATGTCACATTCTCTAAAATTATCTCTTCCAGTTGAAAGTTGGTCTACCAGCCTTTAAAATCAATTTCGAAAGTGATTGTAAAAAATGACAATTAGTCAATCCAAGTCAAAGCTCTTAGTAAAGCATAAGCCTCACCCTCCTACACCTCCATCATTGAATCAATCCAATCCATATAGGCGTGGATGAAATTTCCTCGGTCGTCCCTCAAGTAACAACCAGATCCAAACTTCTTCTTGTCATTTAAAAATGCAGCATCAATATTACATTAACAATTCCTAGTGTTGGTTTAATCCATCTCGGTTCAATTGAGTTGATTGGTGCTTATTCTTACCAAATCTGGTAAAATCTCCTCACGGTACTGCTCCTCTGTGAGCTCCTCCACGAACGGTGGTGTGCTATACCTACTAAGACACTCTGATACTTAAGTTAGCGACGCAGAGTATGCAAGTATTAGAATATAGGTCAAAATGAAGTTAGTTTAGCCAAACCATGAGTATCCCCTTTTGTAGAGGTAAAATTAGATGATAAGATCTCAATTTCCCTTACAAGATAATGTAAATAGGGAAAGATATATTCTATCTTATCTTTCCTCTGACAATAGACAACTTTCGATATTTGGAAATATCTTTATCTTTATCTTTCTAGTAGAATATGAAGTTTTCCCTCTTACCTTAATTAGATCCACCAAAGATTCTGTAGAATCCGAATAGACTACTCGATCGACCATCAAGTACGGAGGTTTTCCGAGTCCGATTAGCACACATGTCCCCGAGTAGTACACATGTACGAGCTTTGTAAAAATAATCTTAAGTCTTCAACCCTGACATCACTATCTTTCAGCCAAGTCCGAGTAATATTTGATCTGGTCTGACAGTAGTTGAGTTCGAGAGGGATTTAAATTTTCTCTTTATCCAAGTGTTAACTTAGTCTTAAAGGAAAAACACACAAGTAATTGTCTTCTGTCAAATCTGAGTGGTTGAGTATTCAAAGAGACTTCTTGTCAACAGTTGTATTGTTCAAACACATTCAATGCCTTCGCCTGTTTTTGAAAAAGGCACAATGATAGCGTCCTTTGAATTTCGAAATGTTCTCGGGATAACCAAAAGTCATGCCTTTTCCTAACTGTTGATATATGACATCAAGGAAAGATCTAATGGTCAGAATAGATGCATCCTTTCAACCCTCAGAAGCTTCCAGAATACAATAAAAAGGTGAGAAAATCTTTCTTCTCCTACTCCTTGCTTTTGTACTTTCTTCTATGTCCAAACACTTATTTTTCTAGTCATTTATTTTCTTTGATCATCCCCCTCTTTTTTCCAGGTATGCTTTTTGAACTTCTTCCTCCCTTCATAATGTCTTATTTCGGGGAGGGTTTTGTGTGCTTTTGCGAGGGTAGAGTGTTGTCCTCAAAGGTTCGCCCAATCGGGGGGAGTTCCAACGATGATCCCTCTCATAATCATGGTGCGGTTTTCCCTAACGTGGGTGTCACCGCCCCTGTTGGTGGCTTCATCATTGTTGAGGAAGGGCTTCGCCCTAACTCTGGCGTTCATCTTAACCCCAAGAGGATGAGGTCGAATCCCCTCTACCCAATACTCCTCATAATATTATTGACTTAGACTCAGAGGCCACCGTCGTTCAAGTCATAGTCCCCCATCCTTTCATTCCACTTCCCCCTCCTCCAAGAAAACCTAGTAAGGCAAAGAAGGAGTACCCTTCTATAACCCTTTCAGGTTACTCTTGGATTCATAAGGAAGTCGGATCCTACACAAGTAGTTTTCTAACCTATAAGTCTATTACTGACTTCCTCGAGTGCGTTGAGTTCTGTCACGTCGATCGTACCAATATGATGATCATTGAAACTTTCCTGAAAAGTGAACGTGTTTTTATGCATGCTTTTCTAGGTGAGACTCACTTCTTGTATATGTGTTCAACTCTTTTCTTGAATCTTCACCTCATTATTCCTTTCAACAAGTTTGAGGTTAACGTCCTCCAAGAGTTGAATGTTGCCCCTATCCAATTGCATATGAATGTATGGGCGTCCATATGTACCTTTAGGGTTTTATGTAACAAGTTTTTTATGAATCCGACTGCCTCTAAATTTCTTCGTTATTATAATGTGAAGGAAAACAAAAAGGGTGGTTGGGTTTCCCTTATTGGCATTTCTAGTAGGGCTGTCATTGGTCCCTTCACCAGTTCTTATAAAAATTTCAAGGGACATTTCTTCCAAGTCCCACCTGGAGTCGAGTCAATGTTGATTTATTTTACTCGGCAGGGGGCATCTCGTTTTCCTTTTTTATTGGACTCCCTTACCCAATAAAGATATTGTAAAACCTGTTATGTACATGTCTCCTTCTAACAAAGAGGATGTGATTGTACATTACAAGTTTCCAAGGGCTCTTCACTACAAAACTTTGGTGGATATGCCATTTCCTTAAACTTCAACCACAGACTGGGATCGTGAGTGTTTTTATTTTTATTGTTTTATTTTTGCTTTCTTTGCCGAGTTATGTCCCTGCCTTTCTTTCTTTTCAGGAATTATGGCTAAGTTTGATTACCAATCCATCAAGAAGGCATAGGCTGAGAAGACAAAAGCCGAGAAGAAAAGGCCAAGAAGGCTAAAGTCGACAAAGGTAAGAAGCATGCTGAGGTGGAAGAAGAGTAGATGCCTTCTCCTTCCCCCACTGGTCCTAGTATCGAGAAGAGGGAAAACTCTGATCCTTCTCAACCTGAAGTTGCAGCAAAAAAGCCCAAGGGTGGAGTTGGTGCCTATTTCTATTCCTTCCCCTGTTGGGGTTTCTTCTCTTTAGGGTAAGGACTTAAACCCTGGCGTTCTCATACAATCTCTAATGCTCAATCAATTGGACTGCGATATGCTGAGGGAAGCTGAGCCCCCAACTCTCCATGGACTCCAACGAATTCAAGAAAGTTGATGCTGAGTCCAAGAAGGCTCAGGCTGAACTCACAAAGGATGATGAAGCTTTGGTTGAATCCACCAAGGTGAATGCAACGTTGTTGCAATCGGCTAAGGAATCTCGAAAGTCTTCTTGAAAGTGTAGAAACTAAGTTAAAAGAGGCCAAGATTTGAGATGAGGCTTTGAAGGCTAAACTGACCACGCCTAAGGACTCTGCCAAAGCTCTCGAAGAGGAGGTTGAATGCCTTAATAAGGAGTTTGCTCTCTTTAAGGTAAATATAGGAAAGGCCGAGGAGAAATTGATGAATGATCTCGGCGAAGCAAAGGCTGAGATACTGAAGACTCATGACGTCGACTTCTTCAAGGCTACCCAACAAGTCAAACACTTCTTCAAGGAAGCCGGTCTCTCCCTCTTCGATATTGACAAGGATGTGAACCCCAAAGGGGAATTGGTTCCTAAAGTTCAAGTAAAGGGTGTCATTGAAAAGCCTACTTAGCCTTTAACTCAGTATTTTGTTTCCTCTTTTGTAAAGGCTTTGACTCAGCTTATCGAATAAGGTCCTTTTAGTTTTACTTTCTAATGAATCAATACTTTTTTTCTTCTAAGTTTGCATTCATTTTTATTGCTTTTCGTTCTCTAATTTTGAATTAGGAATTACTTGGTAAAACAATCACTTGGAGAATTATAGCCAATTTTAATTGGTCTATTAGCTAAATCACTTTGTTAACTTTCAGTCTCGCTTTTAGCTATGTAACTTAGTCTAATTTTAGCCGAATCTTTTGGTTAAATAACTCTATCTGTTTTATCATATATCTATCCAAGTGACTTAGTTTATTTGGTTTGTTATTAGCCAAATAAGTGAAGTTTCAGTCTATTTTTAGATGAGTACCTTCCTCCTACTTTGGTCTATGTTCAACCAATTGACTTAGTTATCTTCGGTCTCATGTTTAGCCGTATAACTTCGCTTCTTTGGTTTTTCGTTTAGCGAAATAGCTGAGTTATCCACAGTTTCTATTTAGTCGATTGTGGTTGTCGATCTATTAGTAAGTCAATTTTTTATAGTCTTATCTATGCCTCAGTTTGGGTCTTTTTATTGGAGAAACCTATCAGTCTACTCAAAGCTAATCAAATCAATAAGGATGAAAAGATAACTTTTATTCAATGTAAAATTTAGGTGTGTCTCATTAAAACCTCTCTAAAAAAACCTCATGGGAGAAATGGTAGAGTGGGAAAAGGAGTACATCACAACTTACAAATTTAACTATAATAGAATTTGAGATTAGTGACGTTCCAAGTTCTTGGAATCTCCTTGTCAAATAAGTTCTCTAGTCAGTAGGCTTCATGTCCGAGTGACTTAGTAACTCTAATGGACCTTCTTAGTTTGCAGCAAGCTTGCCCTTCTTAGCATCTTTTTGGGCTTTTCCACATTTTCTTAGCTCCAAGTCGCTTGGCTGAAAGTTTCTCAGCTTAAGCCGAGTGTTGTGTCTTTTCTTATCTCTTCTTTGGTACAACTCGACTCTTGTGTGGACTTTGATTTTCTAAGCATCTCATTATTCTCTTCCTCTACAAAATTCATCCTTCGGAAGGAGGTTCTCCAACTTCTACGGGTATCATGTCATCTGATCCATATGAGAGTCAAAAAGGGGTCTCACTTTTTGTTGACTGTGGAGTGCAACGGTAAGCCTACAAGATGGCAAGAAGCTTTTCGGCCCAATTGTCTTTAGCTTTTTGAACTCGATTTTTCACTTCTTTGAGTATGACCTTGTTAGTTGGTTTAGTTTGCCTATTACTCTGTGGGTGTTCTACTGAAGTTTCTCTATGTTTAATTCCTAAATTTGTGAGGAACTCCTCAACTCCTTTGTTAAAGATCAAAGTGTTGGAAATTCTGAATCAGTATACAATATTCTTTTAAATAAATTTCTGAACATTGGTTGGTTGCTACGGAGTCAGCCTTGGTCCATTTTGTGAAATTATCTATGCCTGCTAGGAGAAACTTTACTTATCCTTTTGCTGAAGAAAAAGGTCCAAGTATGTCTACTCCCCAAGTGGCAAAGGTCCATGGAGCAATTATGATGTGCAGTTCTTCCACAAGTAGGTGAGATATGTTACCAAATTTTTGGCTCTCTCACATTTCTTCACATATTTTGTGCAATCTTTTCTCATTGTCGGCCAATAGTATCCGACCTTAAGTACTCGAGTAGTCATTGATCGAGATCCTAAGTGCATTCCACAAAATCCTCTATGCATCTCATTAATCATGTACTCGACCTAATCCTGGTTAGGCATTTCAATAAAGGGGTTGTGAAGCCTCTTCTATACAGGTCTCCTCCCTTTACAACATAGTAGATGATGTTTCTCTTAAGCTTTCTTGTCGTTGTTGAATCTTCCGGGAGTGAGCCTTTTTCCAAAAAGTCCCAAATTTAAGTCATCCATTCTCGGTTAATGGGAGCTACACTCGCCACCACCTTGTGTAACATCCCAATTTTCTATATTGGAATGTTCATGATAAAAATAGTTTGTTTGTTTTGATATCTAGTGTAGTAGCATTATTTATAGTGAAATAATTAATAGAAGGGATAGAACCATCATTAGATAGCTAAATAACCTAGATTTTAAGTAATGACTTTAGGAAAAAGTGGTTTAGAAGTAGAAATCATTGGTCAAACTATAAGTCAACTGCAGTCAAGAATAGTCAAACTAAGAGAATTCTCTCATTAATGACAGTTTTGTAAATAAGGACTCTTTAGGCAAAAAATAAGAGATTTAGACTAATTAATGGAAGTTCAGCGTACTAATGTGTCTAGATGCGAGAAACAATTAGTTTAATTAATAAGGAAAGAGGATAATTGAATGTCACTCCTTCTAATTAATTTAGTTAGGTTTAATTAAGGAAATTAATAAGTGTATTAACTACCCTAGGATCAACATGAAAGTTAGAGCTTAATTAATGAACTAAATAGAATTTTGTCATTAGGAGTGGTTAGAAGGAACAAAAAAGCTAGAGGACCCCACTAATAGGCCCTTTTCTAGACCTAGGGGACCCTATATAAGAGAGTAGAAGCTCTCGCCTCTCCCCTCATTGTGTCTGAGGAAGAGAGAGTCTTCTTCTCTCTTATGCTTGTTTAGGGGGGTATTGTGAGGTGAAGGGGGAGCTCATAGGTGAGTTTCTAAGATCTTTCCCCATGTTTTCCCTCATGTTTCTCTTCTCTAACAACTAGGACCCTCATTCTCATCTCTTGTATTTTCATGTTTATGGCCTAAGGCTTAAGGGTTCAATCTATCTCTTATTCATTCCTTTGCTTCTTTTTTTTTTGTGCCAATCAAGTGGTAAGGGAGGAGTGTTTTTTATCTTGGAACCTAAGCTTTGGTTGTGAGCAGTCAAACTTCATTTGTGTTGTGCTTTTAGATGTATTATTGAGAAATTTGTAGTTCTGTGATTTAACCCTATGAATGATTCGTGAAGTATTTGTTTATTCTGAGTTCAAAAATGAATCCCTTGACCCTAAAAACCAATGAAAACATATATGATATGCCTCATTTGGAGTTGTATAGCATTTGGAAATGAAATTTTGATTTAAGGCAAGTTATGTATGAATAACCCTATGTTTTCAAAACTTCTTAACTTGTGTCTGGAATATGTGTTTATGGACCTAAAAATTGGACTCACTAGGTCCTAAAACCCACAATTAGACTTAAAATACACCCCATTTGAGTTAGTATATCTTATGAAATCACAATTTCAAGTTTTGCTCTTTTTGGGTAAAATCCTTTCTTTTTTGAACGAACTTCACTTAGGGGCTCAGTTTTTAGTAGATTTTGACCATGGAAATGAGTTCCTCATGTTTGAAATCATTGAGTTCAACATAAATTTTGCATAAACAGATTTCTACAACTCTTGAAAATTAGAAAACAAGTTGAACTTTTATGACAAGTGAAGGGAAGTTTGGGCATTGGGGCTTAATAAGAGTGGATTTGGAAAGTTTTGAGTCCAAAAATGAGTTCCTTGCATTTGAAAACCTAGAGATGAATATATGGTTTTCACTAAATGGATTTATATGTCAATAGGAAATTAATTTTCAAAGTGAGCAATAGTGTACAATGAGATAAAATATGAATTTGTATGAAATTCATGGAATGAATGTTGTGGTTTATGAAATGTGTTGTTTACTTTTTGATTGAGGCATTATGATGTGATATTGTGAAAAATGCTATGTTATAAGTTGTAAGACCAAGTGAGTGTGACCACTTGGCAAAGCATGTAACATGTTATAAATATGAGTTTATTAATAATATTTGGTTATGAATTGTCGTGCTTTGGAATTGGGTCTGAGGGTGTCCAATGCTTGACAAAATTTACTTTGGATGACATGTAATGATTGGGTGATTTGATATGTGGTGTTATGTGATTTTTTGAAGTAGACTATTTCACTTGAGGTGCCATATTAATGGTGACCTATAGAGAGAAGAGAATAATGTCCTTCCTCTCTTGATTTGTTTGTGTGTGTGTGCACGATGGAGGAGACTTACGGTCGAGAGCTTTATGAGGATCGACACACATTACAAGGAAAACAAGGAAAGGAAAGGGCAAACACGATGGCAAGATTGTGTAGAGTTAGAGAGATAATTATGTTGGGAGTCGGGGTATAACCCTATACTCAGTGGGAAACGTCCTCTAATGTCTATTCACATGCACTCACACAACTATTGTTTGAGGATCGATGTTTCTCATCACGAAGGATGAGTGAGGAATTGTTAAGAAATGGTGAATGACACACATTAATTACATTAGGGGACCGGTCTAAACGGTTCAAAGGAACTTGGGGGAATGTTGAGTTGTGATAACCCAACTAAAGGTTTTTCTAGTTAGTTTGGGGATTCACGAGCCTTACTTGGAATTCCTGACTAGAGAAAAGTTGTATTCATGTTTGGTGAGAGCGTTATGTCCTATACCGACATGTGACATGTCCTCCTAATCGTCATCCATATGTTGCATCAGACCACGAAGGCCTAGGAGGCTTAGTGGCAGTGTTGGGCACAAGGTATGAACTGTTTGAGGGATAGAAATGCGAAGTAGGATGTCATGAGTAATGTATGCTAGAAAATCACACGTAGTTGTTATTTAGGTCATGTGTAGGACTTAACGTCAGTGTTTGTGGCTTTTGAAGGGAAGAAGTACTCACTCGCTTGTTACAATTTTCAGGATCCGATGTCGACCATGACGTTGAATCCTCATTCTTCATTGATGCTATTGAGATGCAGTGGGAGCATGATGATGCACTTCATGTTGATCGCTTTTATGGCTACCTCTGTTGTTGTTTTGTGCTAGTAGATGCACTAGAGTTTAGGCCCTGTATAGTTGATTTTTATGTTTGGTGGACTCAACCCATGCCATCCTATTACCGTTTTGTAGTGTTCGTGCCAGAGGTCGTCATTTTATTCGAGTCTCCTTTACTACCTGTGGACAATGAGATGTCTTCTGTTGGACCTGAATCTTCATCTTATTACTTTGAGGCTACTCTCTCTGTTCTGGTTTCTCCAAATCCGGTGTTACCAAGCCTTGTGTACAACCTTCTGGGCCTCATTGATTGTCTCTGACTGGGGTGAGTTGGCACCACCCTTAGTAGATTTAGTGGATCTTGTGTTTGAGGATATAGAAGAGGGTTTTGAGGAGGACACGTCTATTGAGGAGGATCCATCAATGGAGGAGGAGAACCCTGTTATGAAGTCGGAGTCAATGGAGGAGGACACTTCATAGGATTCTTCTGATGGGTTTTGCTAGAGGGCCCTTTTTCATCTGACTATACCTTTTGGAGTACAGTTGACTTGGACTTAGCTATAGGTGACTGATTTGAGTCTTAGGTTTTTCCACTTATGTGTATTTTGGGATGGGTAGACCTAGGCTTTAACTTTATGTATTTATTCAATCATAAGTTACTTTATATGTCTTTACTTGTTACTTTAAGGTTGTATATGCTACTTATTACTTCCACCGAGACGCTTATGTTTTGCTACTTATCCTGACACGTGAAACTTATTTATTTTTGGTGACGATGGAGGTCCACCTTTTATCCTTATTTATTACTTGAGAATGTATGATTTATTTACTTCAAAAATTATTCGCTTTTACTTACTGATTTGTGGTTTATTTACGATTTGCAATTATTACAAGTATATTATGTATGTTTGAAAGAGGATCTAAGTTTAAAAAATTTAAATAAAAAGTTTTTATTTTTGAAAAAAATTACCCTACCTTTTCTTATCTCTTGAAGTAATACTAATAATGTTTTGGGGATTAATCTTTTTACTTAAGCAAGTTAAAAATTTATTTCACACACACACACATATAAGGAAGCCCATAATTAAGGGTTTACACCTTCTCTAGGCTTGGTTCCAAGATTGTTTCCTGGATGATTGTTTTGTGTTGATCTTTTGTCTCTGTACTAGCAAGCTCTGACAACAAGTCGTTTGCTTATTGTTTTCTCTTACAATATGATGGAGCTTGAACTTGGCAAATGCTTCTTTAAGTCGGGTAGCTACATAATAGTACCTTGTCATCTGGGGATCTTTAGTCTATAAGTCTCCATTGAACTAACCAGTGACAAGTTTGGAATCCTTCCAACACTTCAAGTGCTTAGCTTCTACTTCTTTTGCTAATCTCAGATAAATAAGAATGCTTCATACCCGACTTGATTGTTCGTTGTCTCGAACTCGAACAGCAGGTATTACTTTAGATTACTTCATTTAGGCTTTCTATAATGACTCCAACCCCACTGCCTTTTTCATTTGATGAACCATCCACATATAACTTCCACCCCAACGATTCTACATCTATAGTGGTTGTCAATTCGACCTCAAAGTTTGCTTGGCGTTGAGCTTTCATTACCCCCCTCTATTCGTACTTGATCCTGAATTCTGACAACTCGATTGGACAAGCTATTGTTTGGCCAGTGAGTGTTGATTACTTCAGCATTGTTTGGATAAGGTGGTCAATTTGAACCATTATCTGATGGCTCTAGAAGTACGATCTTAATCTTCTAGCTGAAGTAATTAAAGCTAGAGCTAGCTTTTTCAATCATCTAATACCAAGTCTGTGAATCTTTCAGGACACGGCAGACGAGTAAACAAGATTTTGAATCTTTCTTTCTCTATCATGATTACGAAGCCCATAGCATGTACAAATACTGAAAAAGATAATGGGACTCACCAAACCAAGAGGCAAGTGAATTGGTTTAAAAAATCAAATTGAAAGAAAAATAGTTTTAAAAACTTTTGCTTCACAAGGATCCTATCACAACTTTCTGTTAAAAAACAATATTGAATCAATCACCCAAACATAATACTTTTTCGTTAAAGTGCATCAACTTGAAATATCTTTAAAATGTAGCAAATTGATAAAAAAAAATGTAATAGAGAGAGATGAGAGTCAAGAGAAGATAAAGAACAAGATTTATATTGGTTCACTCTCTATGTTATCTAATTCAACCCAAATTAGATTTTCACTATGTAACTTGACTTTTACAAGCAATTTCAAATTCTACCTAGAAAATAAAACTTAGGCACCCAACCCTAGGGTCCTTTGTGAATCTAAGCCTAAGAGAAACCTGCTTTTAGCTTCAAACTAGAAACACCAATTATAGCATGCTGGAAAAACTCATGCACATGTAGTAACAATATGTAAAAATCATATGAAACAGAGTCAAGGAGAGATACAACCTTTACATTCAAATGCAAGTACAAAAGACTTAGTTGAAAAGACCTCTCTTGATCTCAAAAGTGTTTACAACTCAGTTTTCCTTTGAAAGCTTCAAGAAACGAAAACTGAAGTTTTGAGTTGTAAAAATTTCGTTCAAAGCTCATTGTTGAAAGTGAGAACACAAGGTGGGTATATATAGATAAAATAGTTATAACCGCCTTTAATCGATTAAATTGGCAATGTAACCGATTATCGAGAGAGAGTAATCGATTAGATTCTCTTTTTAATCGATTAAAGTGTTTTTTCTCAAATCTAGAAAACATTCAAGATCAATGTAATCGATTACAATCTTGATTTAATCGATTAAATTATTCTTGATCACTTCTGGGAACACATTTAAGAACGATGTAATTGATTACTACATCCCCATAATCGATTAAACCAGAGACCCAAAAAAAGAAGACATGGTCTCAAAAAGAACTGTGTAATCAATTATGAATATATGGTAATTGATTAAACCACAACTATGGACTCTCTGCAAGCTTCTAAAGACTTATGTAATTGATTCTACATGAGTGGTAATCAATTAAAGTAGTGAGAGAAAAAACACTGAAGGTGTTTCTTATCTCAAAAACTATTTTCCTACTTCTATATGATGATGTATGATGTACACACAGATAGATTGAGACTAGAAAGCAACAAGCAATACAAATGCCACTTAATAAGGAGTTGGCATGTAAAATTCAAAACGCTTCATGGCTTGATCTTCACGTTGCTCCTTCCTATCTCTTACAATATCCCCCTTTTTGGCTTTGATGATGTGAAACTTTAATTGTCATTGAGTGCATTTGGAGAGGCTTGAAAGTAGGGACTCCTCTTGAGGCACCACCTAAAATTTACTAAACACAATGGCCAATAGAAGTGGCAAATCATGTCATATCATAATCATAGTAGAGTGGTCAAATGAATGAATGAATAAGAATGTCAATGCAAATCAATGCATTTTTCTCCCCCTTTTGGCATAACAAAGCCAAAAAGTCACAAACAACATAGAGTAAAACAAGAAATCATACGGTGTGAGCAATTGAAAGAACAAAAGACATTTCATTCAAATTATAAGTCATTACAACCATTATCATAAAAAAATAGAAATAGAAAAACCAGTTTAACAACATGATTAATATCTAAAAGAAAACAAAACAACAATGAAAGCCAAACAACGGAAACAAGCACCACAACACAACTAAGCATCATCCTCATCAGGCTTAGGGATGTTGTTAAGGTTGAGCCTAGTTTCTATGTTTTCCACCTTCTATTGATATTTTCTAAGGAACTGTGATCTTCGATTAAGTGTTCTTGATGGAGGTGAAGCATGGCATCCATCTTTTGAATCATGAGAGACTCAAAAGGACTCCATTGAGGTGCAAGTCATGTTGAGATTTAACTTCATCATCTTCTCCCATTTCTTCAATGTTTCCACCAACAGGCTCTCCAACCATTATCCATTCATGATCAACATGCCTCATACCAAGCTTCTTGAGATGCCTTTCAGTTATCTCACTACAGGCTTGGGTGTAATCCACAATCTCATTAGAAACATCAACCTTAAAATAATCAATGAATCTAAAGGCAAACACAACATATGGAAAATCAGTATCCACAAGGCAACGACATTTGAGCATGATGTCTTTAATCAGCAGAACCCAATTCATTTGAATTGATTTCAAACCATAAACTATTTGCAGATCATCATCGGTCACCTGAGCATGATTGCTTGACCTTGGTGTGAGAATGTAGGTGATGAGGTAGACTATCATCTTGTCTTTAGCAGTTCATCCACCAACTCCAAGGTGATTTCTCAATCTTCTTGTAGGATCAAGAAGCATTCCTCTGTAGGTTTGCATCTTGTTGTAGCCATCTGCAGTTTCATCAAATTTGTGGACTCCACCCATGCCCAAAGCAGCAACTTCTTTCCACATAGAAGCATCTATAACCATATCTACTCCATTCACAGTAGAGAAAAGATTACCTCCAAGGTCAGGATGAGCACATGTGTAGAACACTTTGACCAGTTCTGGATAGAAAGTCCTTTTCATCTACATTAGCTTTGTCAGCCCTTTAACTTCCAGCAAATTGGGAAGTTGAACCCTTGCTGAGAGAACCATTCTAGGTACAGGTAGGTTGGAACCCTCACGTTCTTGACAGCATAAAGCAACTTGCAATCATTTTTCTTTCCTTCATCAGTGAACCAAGTGTCTAACCGATTAATGGCAACTTGAGAGCATTCACCTTACTTCCTTTTTTGAGGACTTTGGCTTTTTTTTGAGTTCTTGATGTGTTACTAGCCATTTTTGAAGATAAGGCAGAGGGTTGGAGAGAAGAGGAGGTTTAGCTTTAGAGGAGGTGGTAGCAGATTCAGAGAAGTGGTGTTGGAGTGATTTTTGGATTAGGTTTAGGTTTCCTCTTAAAGAGAGACTGGGGCATTTTGATAGGCTGAGGTAGGTGGTGAGAGTTATTGCAGTGATTGGGTGGTTGATAATGTTAGATACAAGGGGAGCATGAAGGTGGACCAAGATATATGCTGAAGATGGATGAGTGTTTTAGCTTTGTACATGTCATTCAGTTGAAGACATTTGTAAATTGTTTGATGTAGGAGAGAATCATACTATGATCATTTGCATTGCATAAACATTCATTGACTTGCATTCATAATTTTACAAAAGCACATGGTTTGTGAAAAAGGTTTAAGATTTTGTGATTGCATCAAAGACAAGGTTTCATGGTTTCAAGTTTTTGGAAAAACCATTTTGGACTGTGTTAATCGATTACCACATATTGGTAATCTATTACTTGAAACTTGAAGAACATTTTAATCAATTACCAGCATAAGTAATTGATTACTCAGTATAAACAAAAAACATGACCTGACTGTGATAATCAATTATCACTTATTCGTAATTGATTACTTAGTTCTTTTTTGAAAAGAAGTATCCCTGTAGTAATCAATTTCAGGTTCAAATAATCAATTACTTTTTTCATATATCCTTTCTAGAAAATTGAAGAACATTTTAATTGATTAAATTTGTTTTCACTCGATTACATATGAATTTTTAATCGATTACTTTGACGATTTAATCGATTACATTCAGTTACATCAGTTTGTTATAAATAGCTAGTGGGTTTTCTGAAACTTACAACACATTACTCTACGAAATTTTCAAAGTTTTCATAAGTCTTCTGAAAGAGAGAAAGGATATTCTGAGTTCTAAAGTTCTTGTCCCACATATTCAAATCTTCATGGTGTATTTAAAGATTTCTTGGGCAAAATTTCAAAGAAGCCTTTGGAGATGAAGTTCTGAAATTGTTTTTCATTTTCAACTCTGATTGATAAACCATATTCATTCATAATCATTGGATCATCAAGTTGTCTCTCTCCATTAGCTTTACTTGTAAATTCGTTTTTATATTTTTGGTTGTTTGTAACTATTACAGAGGGTTCTTGAAGCTTTTTCTAGAGTGTGTTTCTTTAGAGGGAAAGAGTAGAGAAGGTTTCTCTATGTCTTGATCACTAGGAGTCTAATGGGGTTTTAGATTTCTGTTCTTTATCTAGGTTTGATAAAGGGTATTGTTGTAAAGCTTGTAAGAACTAAATTTTGTGAATAGTGAAACTCTAATCTAGTTTTGATTAGAAGAACTGGATGTATCTTCTCTTGTTGAGAGGTGAACCAGTATAAGTTCTTGTGTTGATCTATATCTTTTAATCTCTTCTTCTTATCTTGATCTGTGATTCTTGGTGAATTCTTTATTACTCAACAAGTTAAGTTCTTGTGTTGATCTATATCTTTTAATCTCTTCTTCTTATATCAAAGTCCACAAAACCTGGAGGATGCTCCATGTGTATCTTTTCTTCAATGTATCCATTGAGAAAAACATTTTTCACATTCATTTGATATAACCTAAAATTCATTATACAAGCAAAATCAAGCAACAAACTAATAGCGTCCAACATAGCAACAGGGGCATAGGTCTCATTATAGTCAATGCCTTCCTCTTGGTTGTATCCTTTAGCAACCAATTTAGCCTTGTTCCTAACTATGATTCCTGATTGATCAAGCTTGTTTTGAAAAACTCATTTGGTTTCGATTGGCTTGTCAAATGCAGGTATAGGACTAAATCCTACACTTCATTCCTTTTAAATTTATTTAGTTCATCATGCATAGCCAACAACCAATGCTCATCATGCAATGCTTCATCTAGGTTTCTAGGTTCAATTTGAGAAACAAAGTCATGTTATTGCATAGAATTCTAAGTCTAGAATGAGTAGATACTCCCTTAGATATTTCACCTATGATGTTGTCCAAGGAGAGATCTATTAGTGTTCTCCATTCTTTGGGAGGTCTTTAGGAGGTGTGGCAGTGATTTCATTTCTTTGTTCAAGATCTTTAACCTTGGATTTATCTTCAAGTGCAGTGTGATTATTTTGAAAACCTGTTTCTTCATCTTCCAAAGAATTTTCTTGAACAAGAGAGTTAGTTTCATCACAAACAACATGTACAAATTATTCCACACACAATATTCTTCTATTAAACACTCTATATGCCTTGCTTTGTAATGAATAATCAAGAAAGATTGTCTCATCAGCTTTTGCATCAAATTTGTCAAGAGATTCCTTTCCATTATTTAAAACAAAGCATTTACATCCAAAAACCCTTGAATCAGAGATGTTTGGTTTTCTTCCTTTGTAAAGCTCATAAGAAGTTTTCTATAAAATAGGATTTATTAGAAGCCTTTGAGAGTGTAACAAACAGTACTCACAACATCAGTCCATAAGTATTTTGGTAGATTTGTTTCATTTAGAAGTGTTCTGGCTGTTTCTTCAAAAGATTTGTGTTCCCTCTTCACAACACCATTTTGTTGAGGTGTTCTAGGGGCAAAAAAATTGTAGTGAATTTCATTTTCTTCACAAAACTTTTCAAAACACTCATTTTGAAATTCACCTCCATGATCACGTCTAATTGAAACAATATTAAGACCTTTCTCATTTTGAATAACTTCGGCAAGTTTGCAAAAAGCATCAACAACATCATTTTTGGTTCTGAAGAACAAAATCCAATTGTACCTAGAATAATAATCAACAATTACTAAGCCATAGTAGTTACCACCTAAACTCATAGTTCTTGATGCTTCAAATAAATCCATATGAAGTAGTTCAAGGGGTTTTGTAGTAGAAACAACGTTTTTACTATGAAAAGAATTTTTAACTTGTTTTCCCTTTTCACATGCTTCACATAATTTATTTTTCTCAAACTTGAGTTTTGGGATGCCAATTACCAAGTCCTTTTTGACTAGATGATTGAGATGATGCATGTTTACATGTGTAGTCCTATGATGCCAAAGCCAAGAATCATCAATCTTACTTATCAAGAAACTAAGCTCATGAAATGATGCATGTTCAATGTTAAGCATGTAGACATTACCTACCCTTTTACCTATGTGAACAACCTCACCAGTTTTGGCCTCAAATAAGACAAGAATTATTATTGATTCAATTTGAAGCCTGTCACATAGTTGACTTATGCTAAAAAGATTGTGCTTAAGTCCATCAACATACATAATATTTTTTATTTGAGTCTTATGTTGATTTTCAATTTTTCCTTCTCCCATAATTCTTCCCTTATTGTTGTCTCCAAAAGTGACATATTCATCTTCCCTTAACACAAGGTCAATAAATTTGGACTTGTCATCGGTAATGTACGTAGAGCAGTCACTATCCAAGTACCATAATGAGTCTTTTCCCTATAGGCACACCTACAAGACAAAATCAATTAGAGAGAAGTGGTACCCAATTGAGGTTGAGTCCAATGGGTTAGTTTCCACAGTTAATTCCTTAGGGATCCAAACACATTTAACTATAGGAACATCAAATCTCCTAACATAGCATTTACAAGATGTATGCCCTCTTTTCAAGCAATAATGTCAAGTCTTTGCTTTAGGTTTAGGATGCACTATGTTTTTCTTTTTGGATGCTTTTTTTGGGCACACCTTTTTGGAGGATCCAAACTTGGCTTTCTTAGAAAAGTCAGCTTGTTATACCCCAAACCAGTCTTAATAGTAGTATGCTTTTGCACACTGAGTAAATGACTAAGATCACTTTTTCCTTTATTCATTTTTCTAAAAAGAAATTTAAGATAGGAAAGGTCAATTTTCAATTTCATACATTCTTCATAGTGATCCTTTTTAAAAAATTTCAAAATCATTTTGCATAGATTTGTAGTCATCCATATTGAGAGAAGTAGAAGCACAAACTGTAACGCCCAACCACTTGCAGGATCAACGACTATCCCTACATACCAACACAAGACTTTTCAGTGTGCTTTGTGCTTTGTCCTCACTCACACACTTCCTGAGAAACTTCCCAGGAGGTCACCCATTCCAAGATTTCTCCAAGTCAAGCACGCTTAACTGTGGAATTCTTATGTTATGGGCTACCGAAAAGTAGATGCACCTTGTTGGTATAGGTAGTACCTATTAAATCCTTTTAAGTTATCCTTAACTGTACAGTCCCATAACTGCACAGCTTCTGGATCCCTCTCGTTCGGGTGTGTATTCAATTCATTCATGTACCCCTCCCGCTGGAAGCCAGCTAGGAGCCGCTCCTTGTCCGTGCCTCACTGCACCGGTGATCACTCCCCGTCCTCGTCAACGCCCGGGATGTTACACAAACACTACCAGTGGCTTTATAACTTGAAACAAGTTTTCATTTTCATGCTTCAATTTATCAAGCTCACTTTGTGTTGAAGCCAATTTAGTGATTGCCATTTTAGATTGCTTCTTAGCTTATTGTTCGAAACAACAAGCTTTTGCGCTTCCTCATGTGTAACGCCCCAATTTACTAATCAGGGACATTACTAACCACACATCACAAACAAGCAGTTAATCAATCAGAGTTTAAGCAGTTTGGAAGCATACACTAGAAGTGACAGCATCAAAGTCACTATCATAACACTGTACATCATAATATGGTGAATATACATCATAGTTTCACTGTACAATACAAAACTGTACAATCATC
>PYAF01000873.1:102596-120379 GCA_007407185.1 Glycine tomentella
TCTCACTATTTCTCACCTTTTCTCGAGAATCAATCGGGGTATCTTACTTATCTCGAGGTTCTGATCATTTTCTCAGTTGGGTCAGAGGTGTTTAGATGAGCTATGGAGAAGATACGAAGCTCTCAAACTCGTTAATGGAGGTTCCCACTCTTTTTCCCTTCTTTTTCAGCCCAAATGGCCCTTTTATAGGCCTCTGTCGCGACTCCCACGCCTCAAGCGTGGACTCCCACGCCTCAAGCGTGACGTTCCAGACAAAATTTCACTTCTGGGCAACTTCCCACGCCTCAGGCGTGGCTCCCACGCCTCAAGCGTGGACCTCCAGCAAGAATTTGGCTTTCTGGGCTGTTTCCCACGCCTCAGGCGTGGACTCCCACGCCTCAGGCGTGGAACTTCAGAAAACTCATAAATCAGTTTATTTCATCTTTTCTCAAGCCTTTCTCTTAGGGATTCTCAAGTATCACTATAAACCTTTATCTTAGGCTTAATCTAAGCTTAATTACATGCTTAAAATTCAAGATATTACATCATGCATTTTTAAGGGCTTCCGAAACTTCCTCAAATTCATAATTTATCTCAGTTTCTTCAATGGTTGAGGAGTCATCCTTTGAATCAGTCATTAAGTACACATTCGCAATTTCTTCTTCATCAGAAGAATTGGAGGATGTTGACGCATTGTCTTCCCAAGCAATGTAGGCCTTTTTCAGTTTAACCCTTCTTCCCATTCTTATTAGCAAGTTGCTTTTTGAGGTAGGCAGGACAATCCGACTTAATGTGGCATTCCTTCCCACATTCGAAGCATGTGAAGTTGTTGTTATTTTTCACCTTCTTTGAAGGTTTAGATAATTTTCTGTCTTTGGACCTTTTGAGGAATTTGTCAAACTTCTTGACCATCAAATTTAAATTCTCTATATCTCCATCATCACTAGATCTTTCTTTGTGATTTTCCTTTGAGGAACTAACTTTGAGTGCAATCTCTTTTCATTTCTTTTATGCATCTTCTGCATAAGATTGATGAATCAACTCATGTTGATATGCAAACAATTTTCCGAAGAGAGCTTCCATTGACATTGATGCAAAGTCCTTAGATTCCTTGATCGCTGTGATTTTCGATTCCCAAGTTCTTGTAAGACAATTGAGGATCTTGATGTTTGGCTCATCATCTTCAAATTTCTTTCCCAGACCAAGTAAGTGATTCACTATATGGATGAATCTTGTTTGAAATTCTGAAATGGTTTCACCATTCTTCATACGGAAAGCTTCATATTCGGATACAAGAGTGTGTTGTCTTGCTCATTTTACATCTGTAGTGCCTTCATGAGTGACTTCTAGCATTTTCCATATCTCCTTTGCACTTTTACACCTTATAGTACGAAAAAATTCATCAAAAGATAAACCAGAAGTGAAAATGTTTTTAGCTTTTTTATCATCTTGCACTTCTCTTTTCTCATCATCTTTCATCTCATCCCATTCTTTAGGAATCAATTCACCATTAAATTCTTTAGTTGGTATAAAGGGTCCTTTAACAATAGCATTCCATGCACCGAGATCAATTGATTGAATAAAGATTTCATTCTCCTTTGCCAAAATGAAAAATACTTTCCTTCAAACAATGGTGGTCGATTAAGAGAAACACCCTCTTTGAAATTGATTTGTTTAGAGCCCATATTTGAAAAATAGTAATCTTGAGCAACTTTCAAGACATAGCTCTGATACCAATTGAAAAAGCTAAAGGGACTCACCAAACCAAGACGGGGTGAATTGGTTTAAAAAATCAAATCAAAAGAAAAATAGAGTTTTAAGAACTTTTGTTTCACAAGGATCTTATCACAACTTTTTGTTAAAAACCAATATTGAATCAATCACCCAAACATAGTACTCTTATTATGCTATAATGTGAGTTTTAAAAGCAACAATTTTCAAATTCTACCTAGAAAATGAAACTTAGGCACCCAACCCTAGGGTCCTTTGTGAATCTAAGCCTAAGCCAAACCTACTCTTAGCTTCAAACTAGAAACACCAATTATAGCATGCTGGAAAAACTCATGCACATGTAGTAACAATATGTAAAAATCATATGAAACAGAGTCAAGGAGAGATACAACCTTTACATTCAAATGCAAGTACGAAAAACTTAATTGAATAGACCTCTATTGATCTCAAAAGTGTTTACAACTCACTTTTCCTTTGAAAGCTTCAAGAAACGAAAACTGAAGTTTTGAGTTGTAATTGATTACAACTCACCTTTACATTCTATTTTTAATCTATTAAAGTGTTTTTTTCTCAAATCTAGAAAACATTCAAGAACAATGTAATTGATTACAATCTTGATTTAATCGATTAAAGTGTTCTTGATTACTTAAGGGAATACTTTCAAGAACGATGTAATCAATTACTACATCCCCGTAATCAATTGAACCAGAGACCCAAGAAAAAAGACATGGTCTAAAAAAATTGTGTAATCGATTATGAATATATGGTAATCGAATAAACCATAACTATGAAATCTCTGCAAGCTTCTCAAAGACTTATGTAATCGTACACATGAGTGGTAATCGATTAAATTAATGAGAGAAAAAAACATCGAAGATGTTTCTTATCTTAGAAACCATCTTTCTATTTCTATATGATGATGCATGATGTACACACAGATAAATTAAGACTAGAAAGCAATAAGCAATACAAATTCCACTCAATAAAGAGTTGGGCATGTAAAAGTCAAAACTCTTCATGACTTGGTCTTCATGTTGCTCCCCTTATCTCTAACAAATACTACTAAGTATAACATTGTATCTTCACCTGGTTGAAGTCTAGTAAGGATGGGTGGTGAAGTGAGGAACTTTTTAAGCTTCTGAATGTTAGCTTCACATTCCTTATTGCACTTTGTTCCCTCCTACTTCTTCAGTAGTTTAAAGGTTTGGCTGTGTCAGCTGTTCTCGACAGGAATCTAAATAACGTTGCTAATAAGCCAATGAGTCTTTGCACTTCTTTCAAAGTGTTCGAACTTCTCATCTCAATCCCTCTATGACTAAGCATGAAGCCAAGGAATTTTCCTCTTTGTACCCTGATATGCATTTTTTTGGGTTTAGCCTCATGTTATACTTTCTTATTTCTGCAAAGATTTTTGATAAGTCTTTTGCTTGAGAGGTAGTGCTTGTGTTTTTTACCACAATTTCATTTACATAGACTTCTAGATTCCTTTTGAGTTGGTTCACAAATATCTTGTCCATCATCCTCTAATACATTGCTCCAACATTCTTAAGACCAAATGGCATAACCGAGCAGTAATAGTTAGTCATATCAGTTGTGGACGTAGTCTTCTCCTCATCTTGCTAGAACATTGGGATCTAGTTATAGTCGGAATATGCATCTAAAAAGCTAAGGATGGGAAATCCTGATGCTCCATCTATTAGGCTATCTATACTCAGAAGCGGATACAAGTCTTTAGGGTAGACTTTGTTTAGGTCTGTGTAGTCGATGAACATCCTCCACTTCCCATTAGACTTCTTTACCATTACCACATTGGCTAACCAAGTGGTGTATTTCACTTTTATGGTAAATCATGCATTCATGAGTTTTTTTGCCTCTTCATCAATGGCTTTTCCTCTTTCAAACCAATTTTTATCTTTCTCTGCATGACTGTTCTCGGGTCAATTCCATGCATATTGGATGTTGACCATGCGAAAAGGTCGGTGTTCTTTGTTAGCACTTGAGCAATGTATTCTTCTACCACTATACTCATCTAGCATTCTAGTTTGGTGCATTGAGGTGGCTTTTTGTCAAGCTGGTAAGGCTTCACTTCTTCAATGGGCTCTGCTCTCAGGTCGAGCTCTACTTCCCCTAATTTGTTGTTGAGAGAGGTGCATACTACTAGTTGTACTTTAGGGTCAGCTACCTTCTTTCCCTTGGAAATGTTCAGGCTTGCAGCACAATATTCCTATCTCGTTACCTGGTTGGCTTTAACAATGATCATTTTGCCATCCTCACTCGGAAACCTCATTGCTAGATAAGGAGGCAAAAAGATGGCTCCTAACTCATTGAGCGAAGGATGCCCCATCTATATCTTATAAGAGGTTAGGGAATTGACTAGAAGGTACTTGATCATGATGGATTTTGAGGTTATGTGTCATTGGGTTTCATGGGTTTAACACTTACAAGGTTAATAAAGTTCCTTTCATAGCTTGTATGAGAAAGAGACTTTTGAAGCTTCAAAGTGTCGTAGCAAAAGGTGTTTTTGAATCCATAGATACCATTGGAATTGTCACTCATGTTGTTGGCCGTGGGAGTATTGTGTGATTATAACTCTGACCAGAAAACCCAACATTCATCAACCAACAATACCAATTACTTGTGTTCGGTGTTATTATTTGTGATTAAACTCATTCTTGAATTGGATTCTTACTGTAAATACATCATTCAATATTTGTTATTGATTTGATATTTTTGAATTGGTCAGGGGTACATGCACAGGTCCTTTTGAATTGAGCAATAGGGTGTGTGTGGGTTTTTTTTTATTGAAATTAAATTCAAACTAGGTGAAGAATCTGTGTATGTTGTTTGAAATCAAATCAAGTTACATGCATGATGCTTCTGAATTGATTTGCTTTAAAACAACACACACAAATTCTTCCCTTAGTATGAATTTAATTTCAATAAAAAAAAACCTCACACACCCTATTGCTCAATTCAAAAGGACCTACACATGTACCCCTAGCCAATTCAAAAATATCAAATCAATAACAATATTGAATGATGTATTTACAGTAAGCATCCAATTCAAGAATGGGTTTAATCAAGAATAATAACGCCCAACACAAGTAATTAGTATTTTTGGTTAATGAATGTTGGTTGTTTTTGTCAGATTTATAATTGCACAATACTTCCACGGTCAACAACACGAGTGATGATTCAAATGGTATCTATGGATTCAAAAATGGCTTCCGCTACAACACTTTTAAGGTTCAAAAGCCTCTTTCTCTTACAAGCTACAAAAGGCACTTTATAGACCTTGTAAGCGCTAAACCTATCAAACTCAATGGCGCATAAAATCAAGATATGTTTCAATCCAAAAAAAACCTCGCTTCTTGTCTCATGACGTATTAGAAGAATAGATGTGCGAAATGCACTCAATCTATGGTTTTCCCCTTTCGAATCTAGGTTTTCTTGAAGGAGTTGTGTGAATTTGATTTCAAGACGTCTCCCTTTAAGGAAATTGATGTACAGAGATGAAATCATCCTTGACATTGTGGAAGGAGATATCGTCGTGGGCACACTCGATGTTGAACGAAATGGATTTGACATACTTACAACCAAAACCAAGACAACAACATTTTAAATAAATAATACAAATTAATAAAATAATTAGAAAAATGGTGCAGTTTGCAAAATATTTTGAATTTTGGGGTCATGGAACACACCCAAAATAGGTATGTTTAAACACGCCCAATTTAGGCGTGTTTGGGTGCATTGGGTCTACAAAAGGCCAAAAAATTTTACTTTTGACCATTTGTAACTTTTCTTCCTTGGGTGAAAAAGTTTGGCTTGGTTCGCTTGGGAGTTTGGGTAGATATTTCTTGCAACGAAGTTCTGCCAACAAGTAAATGGATTTTATAATTTAGCATTATTTATTATTGAATTGTTAGCGTCGTACATTATATGTTCTTAGAAAATTACTAGGGTGCACATGTTAATGACGTACATGTTAGGTCAGTAGAAAATTGTTAGGTTCGTAGAACATTTTTTAGGTTATTAAAATGTTAGGTTCGTACATGTTAGTAAGAAAATTATTAGGTTCGTTCATGTTAGTGTTAGCTATGTAGATGGTAGGTTTGTAGATGATGGTTAGGTTTAGGTTTTATGGTGTAGTGTTGATGATTCTTAGGTTTAGGGTTTATGGTTTAAGACTTAGGGTTTATGGTTTAGTGTGTATGTTTAGGGTTTAGGGTGTATGGATAATGGTTTAGGGGTTATGGTTAGGGTATAGGGTTTATGGTTTAGGGGTAGGGTTTAGGGTGTATGGATAATGGTTTAGGGATTAGGGTTTAGGGTTTATTGTGTTTGGTTATGGGTTAGGGAGTATGGTGTATGGTTTAGGTTTTATGATTTAGTGTTGATGTTGGTTAGGTTAATGGTTTAAGGTTTAGGGTGTTCGGTTTTAGGGGATTAGGGTTAAGGGTTAGCGTGTTGGATAATGATTTAGGGTATATGGGGTTAGGGTGTAAGGTTAATGATTTACTGTTGATGTTTGTTAGGTTAATGGTTTAGGGTTGAGGGTGTTCGGTTTAGGGGTTTAGGGTTAATGATTAGCGTGTTTGGATAATGGTTTAAGGTATTGTCTGACATCTATAACCTTAGGTAAGACTTTTCTTGCTCTATTGGATAAAACTTTTGAAATGACTTTCAAAATATATCCCATAAGGGAGATAGGTTGTAAGTCATCAAGCCCAAGATGGATGTCCTTCTTAAGTATGTGAGTGATGAAAGAAGCATTACCTCCTCTACGTAGAACTCCATTTGCGTAAAACTCATTCATGAGGTGGATGAAGTCCCCTTTAAGTATCTCCAAAAATGCTTGATAAACTTGAAGTTAAATCCATTGGCCCATGGGCTTTTGTCTCCATCACAATTCTATATGGCTTCTTTAATTTCCTCTTCCTTGAATTTAGTTACCAACAAAGCACTATCTTCCTCACCTAGCTCCTTGAAGGGAATCTCATCTAGTTTTGGTCTCACCCAAGCATCTTCCTTGAATCTTTGCTTAAAATACAATTTGACTTCTAATTGCATCCCTAGTATGAACTCCTTCATCCCTAGTATGAACTGATTGAACTCCTTCATTTCACCTAAGTATTCTTTAAGCCTTTGTGGGCTCTACCCAAATAGTTTTAGGGTTTATGTTTGAGTGATTATGGTTTAGGATTGATAGTTATGTACATTAGGTTTAATTAATTTGATATGATAATTATTTGTAATGTGTTGTCAACCGATGTAAAATTTTGTTTAACTTTAATTTTCATTTATTTATATTAAGATAGTTGTTAGATGGCTGACTCATCTACGAGTGATTCTTCGCGCTCTGGATCCGATCATGAGGGTGAGCCCACGGATTTGACGACACATGTCATCCCTACCCCGTATAAGTGGGGTGTTCTGCGTAGGCGGACTCAGCAGACCCACATTTCACAAGTTGTGTGGAAAGAGGACTCAACTCGGCTGTTGAAGACGCGACGCGGTAAAGCAACCGGGGTGGCACAACACGACGATATACCTGACATCGTCGGTGATATGTTAAGACGTGTCGGCTTTCTACATGTCGCACGCATGTGACATATTCAGGTATGCAAGCTGGAAATTAGTTGAGTAAACCATTTTTTTAAGATTAATGCATATAAATTGATTTGTTATTTTTTTAAGATTGATGTTGCGTTGATTAGTGCTCTAGTTGAGCGGTGGAGACCAGAGATCCATACCTTCCACATGATGTAGGGAGAAATGACCATCACGTTGGAAGACGTGGCTGGTATTTTAGGTTTGCCCACCAAGGGCAAAGTCATCACAAGGGTCACTGTGGCAGATTGAGGACGTTTTCGGTCATGAACCTGAGGCAGACACGGAGCTTAAAGGCGGATATTTGCAACTGTCTTTCTTTGATAGACACTTTGCGCATTGGGGTGAGGTTCAGCCCGATTTGATCGTTGTGACGCGATTTACTAAGGCGCACATTGCACAACTTATTGGATCATGGCTACTGAGCGACAAATCCGGGGGGAGCATGGTCGCAGCGCGTTACGTCCCATTGCTTGCTGGGGACTTCGACGACATTGGATTATATAGCTGGGGATCTGCGATCCTTGCACATTTGTTTAGACAAATGTGCGAGTGCACAGATCCACGCAGAAGTGACATTGGTGGGTGTCACATGCTGCTTCAGCCGTGGGCGTGGCTTAGGTTCCCCCCCCATTGCTCCAACCATTCCGCTTCCTACTCACCCGAAGTGGCATTTCGGACACCGGTATGTTTTAGTATATTTGGTTTTTTTAAACAATTTGTGTAATGCAGTCTTATAGTATTCTAATGGCAGTTATTTTGAATTAAGGTTTAACGCTTTATGCCGGTTTCGAACACACGAGCTACTCTGGTATAGGATGAGATTGGAATCTCTCAACCGGGATTAGGTACGTTTAGGTATTTGTAAGTGTTCATTACTGTACTTTCATGGTCCATGTCTTTACTTAATTGTGTGGTTATTGTGTCTATGCAGGTGGTTTGGCAACCATATCTACATTACCACTTTCTTGGTGCTTCTGAGCAGTAGTGACTGTTATGGATGGCAACTACTCCTATTATATGCTTCCACACCATGAGTATTCGCAGCCGGACAGATGCATGCGCCAATTTGGGAGGGATCAGCCAATCCCACGTAGGCCCAGGAAGCTGAGGGGTGTGCATGACCTTTCTTTGTGTGGTAAGCGCGAAGACAATTGGGTCTGTAAGATGAGACCATTTATTAGACGGTGGGAGGTTTAGGACCAGCACATCGACCTTCCCCCTCTGGTTCAGGGCTTGATGTCACCAAACCATGAGGTACATGGTTTGGTACAGGGAAAATGGGAAGCAACACATATCGAAGATGGTTGCCAAGACTGGACATGGTGTAAGTTTTGCTGAAATGATAATTTGTCTATTTATGTTTATTATGATAGAACACATGATTGACACTAATGTTTATATATCTTAATTTATAGATTGATGGGCTAGAGATGTTGTACTTCGCCCTAAGTCATGATCAGTGGCTGGGTTATAGTCATGATCAGGAGGAGCCACAAGTGTTTGTTGTCGTGGGCTATCGAAGACGGGAGGGGCATGGGCTAGAGCGTAGACGACAACCGATGCATCCTGTTTCTGAGCCCATTGTAGTTGTCAGGCCTCGTACTTCTGGTTATTTTAGGCCTCCATATGTAGCATCGACATACGGCAGCCAGCCCACATATTATGAGTCTCATCAGCAGGGTGACATGGGGTACGGGGGAACCAGTTCACAGAGTCATATGCCTCCACCCCCCGACTCCCAGCCTGTATATGTGGCTACGGCAATGGCGATGGCATCAGCGGATGATGGGGCAAGTATTGACGTATGTCATAATGACTGATCTACTACCGACATTGACGAGATGCTCTCTCAGATTGATTATTCTTCTGAAGGTTGTGGTTGTTAGCCATCAGATGTGCCATATTCCACCCTAGCTGATGAACATCCGCAAACCTCATATTCACAGCAAGGCACTCCATGTCCACCTCCATACGTAGACCCGTATGTGGAAGGCCCTTCCAAGGCAGACCCACCTCAGCCAGAGCCTGCTCAGCCTGAACCGCCTCAGTCAAACGCTACTCAGCCAGACCCTTCCCCGCTACCTCATAGACGGAGGCTACCTGATCGTCAGGCGCGTCATTATCAGTGGTCACTGTCGTCTTAGTTTTTTCACCATTTGTGGTTTTTTATTTCAATTTGTAATACATTTAATTTTTTAATTTACATTTGTTTTGAAATTTGTTTAATCAATAACGTCGTGAAAAACACTAATTGATAGCATAGGCAACAATCCAAACGACGAATAACATTACTTCATAACAGAAAATAACGTAATCGACATTTTAAATTACAACGACAATTGAACATAACCAAACCTGATAAACACTACTTAACACATTGAATCATTATAGTCAATATTATGACCATGTCTCATTGCATTTAGGTAACTGGTTTGCTAAAAATAGCTAAAATCTCTATTAGACCATAACATTTCCAGTAGTTGGATTCTGCTAACAACTTAAACATGTCTTCATTGCTTGTCAACTCTATTATGTGATATTGGATTGTGTTGTTTGAATATTTTGCATGGCCTGGCTATTGGAAAAACAATTTCTGACCAGCTATGAGTTATGAATGCCATAAGGGGGAACCCCAACAGGCGCAACTTGCTTTATGACATCCTTTAGTTTTTCAATGTTGCATCCTGAAGGAATTTCAAACCTTATTGGATTTGTTCTAGTGAAGGAATAACCCACAAAATTGCCTTGTCGTGGTATGTTCCACTTGCCGTTGTAATATAGCATTGCATCATGTGTAGGGACGATGGCAGATCGAAGTAGGTTCAGTATACCATCGGGTGTTCTGTTTATGGTGCATAATATTTCTATAGGGCCATTACTTGACATTTGGTCGTTACACATTAACATTGTGCAAACATCATCATCACTTATGAGTTTTAAAGAATGAAAGAAATATTGTTGACTTGCATATATGGATGGTTGTCAGTAGTAGATTTCATCAAGAAAGTGGTCACAAGCTAGCTGAAGGGTGTCGTGCATCCTGCTCTTTAGTGTCTGCAAAGAACAGTCATTAGGAACTCACATTGGTTTTGGAGAAGGGCATTCAAAAGAAATGCCTGTTTCGTTGTGTTTCAATAATCCATTTGGAAAAATGAATGCTAATTTGGAGTTACAAATGTTCTAACTGCTTGTTTCTCCTAAGAATGTCATGCTATTCAGATTCAATTTTGAATCTGGAGGCATGTTGTCTGGGAGTAGGAGTGTATGCCTTAAATAGGGGTGAGTGACGCCCTATTTCGGCGTGCTAAGTCGCGCCGTATTTCGGCGTGTTAAGTCCCACCCCATTTTGATGTCTTAAGTCACGCCCATTTTGTTAGGCGTGTCCAATCACACCCTATTTGTTGGGCTTGTTAAGTCACGCCCTATTTCGGGGTGTTCAGTCACACCGTCTTTCGGCGTGTTTAGTCACGTCGTTATGGTTTGGACTTTCAGTCTAGGGTCTAGAATTAGGGTAAGGGTAAGGGGCCAGACATATTAAAAATGGTACATAATTAGGGTTTAGGTTAAGTTTCATTGTTTACTGTATTCATGTATTAAATCGCTTGAAATATTTAATTGTTGTAGCACATAATTAGAATTTTTAATTAATTAGGGTTTAGGTTAAGTTTCTTTGTTAACATTTAATTGCTTTGGAACATACACTAACAGGCCTGGTGGATAATTTGGTAACTAGATGCTAATTTGTTTTTCGTGTTGGCCAAGTCAAACCTAGACAACCCAAGTCACCTAATGGGCCACAGATGACAGTAAGGCCCAAGTCACCTAAACCTCAACGTGAGAAGAGGCTTTCCCTTTGGACTAAGGACTTTTTCTATGTCTCGGTGCGCCTAGCACTACTCTGCCATTACAAAATTTCTCTTTTGCTAAATTGTTTGAAGATTCCTTTTTTTTTATTATCATGATTTTCTTGATGCTAGGGATATGGTGTGGTGATTCCTGTAGCTGGAATACTTTACGTAGCCATTGATTGAGATAATGAAAGGGCATAGAAACACTCGAAACCACTTGTACAAGGCATGCCAATAAAGAAACAACAAACACATCAACTACAACCATCTTAATTGGTTCTCTAGAGTGCTACAACAACTAATAATAATTAATTATGTACCATTTTTAATACATTAAGGTTAACTTTTTTATAAATCAAATACATTAACATCACATTAATTAAAAAAACATAATTTCAAATTCATGAAGCACCACCACGAGTAGGACAATTCCTCCGATTATGTCCAACCTGCTTGCAAATTCCGCATCTGACGCGCCTTGGAGTTGTTTCCACTTCGTCCATCTCGTTACGTATTCTAGTGGACCTTGGACAACCCTTTGCACACAACATCTCCCTGTCAGGTATGACAACAGGACCTTCACTCGGTGGAATAGCACGTTCATTACCGATTGGCTGCCATGGCAATGAATAAGCCTGAACCAAGTTGCTTACGAGGAAGACATCATCCACAAACTGATAAGGATTTTGACGAACATGTAAAGCAGCAGCTCCGACGTAACTACATAGGTATTTGAAGGCCTTAAACTTGCCACACTGACAAGAACACTCTGCAAGATTGACTGAATATACCCTATCCCAGCCCTCCTCCAGCTGAAATAATGTTTACTCAACATTATATGTGCCTACATGGTGGCCTGTAGCAAGGGTCTGGTTATGCCTCATAGCATCAACCATATTTTTGCAATGTCGCTGCGAATGTTGAAGCTATGAAACAGCCGCCTGACCTTTGCATACAAAATAATGAACCAATCGGTGTACATGTGCTTCACAAGAGCGGTGATAGACATGTTCCTTGCTCCCTTGAACACCCTATTCACTGATTCTGACAAGTTTGTTGTCATATGGCCATATCTTCTCCCCTCTACATCATATGCACGTGTCTACTTTTCCTTAGGGATGCCATCAATCCATTCTGCAACCTCAGGACTAGTATCACGAAATCGTGCAAACGCGGCTTCAAAATCAACCACACTGGGAGTATAACCTGCAGAATAATAATGACATTAACACTATTCTGTTTACAGATTTGTCTCAGATTAATGTATTTGAAATACTTGTTAACATACCTAAAGTCATGAGGGTCTTCTTCAATCTTGCACTCTTGAACATTTGATTAAAATTACTGGAAATATGATCATATTAACCAAATTTAATAGAAACATACCTACTACAAGTGAAGCAATAACATCAACGTCAAGCTGTTTATGACCCTATGAAATATGATCATTCAGGGAATTGTGTTTCCCACCCCATCTTGAAACAACCCACTTCTCACCGTATGTTGGTTTGATTACCCTAACCCTCCAAGGGCAACCATCGGTGTGTCGAATACACTTCATGCTAAACTTGGTAGGCTTGCTCTCAGCCACAGTTGCTTCATGATGCTCCTTCATGAGGTCTGTTTAATTGCAATTTGTGCCTCCATTTTGGATGCAAATTCCTATTCAACAATCAAGTCATCCCTTAATTACCATGGACCTTACACTGAACCTGAACCCGAACCCGAAGCAGAACCGGTAAATGATTCTTCTTCGTCGCATGGATGACTCCAATCAATATATGTGTAATGTGGAATTCCATCCCAAAAAGGAATGACCTCAGCACCTAAACAGATAAGCCAAATAAAATACTATAATATGACGAAGGCAAGCATAAAACCCCGATGAAAGAAATATGGAATTATCTATCCCAAACCAATAAAAAGATATTGAAATGATTATGTACGATCAGACAGTCAAAAGAATAGTAGGCAACACTAACCCTAAACCCTAAACCCCTAACCCCTAAACCGAAAACCCTAAATACTAAATAATTAACCTAACCAACATCAACACTAAAACATAAAACATTGTTGAATGCCACCATAAAGCAAACACTCCAAACCCTTAACCCTAAACAATTATTACAAACAACATCAATGCTAAACCATAAAACCTAAACCCTAAACAACATCTACATATTATGATCATTCAAAATCAAAAGAATTTAATTCTATGCGCAATCTAACATGTCACCTAACAAGTAAGCATATATCACTATAGTTTCACTGATTAAAACAATCTAATATACCTTCAACAGGTTCTTCTACTTGAGTAGATTGAACGTCCGCATGATGACGCATTTGAGACGACCCCACACCAGTATCTTCTTGGAATTCAGTCGCATGCACACCAGCATCCTCATCATTATCCGACGCACTAGCATCCTCCTCAAGAAGACGATCTTCCATCGCGATATTTTCATCATCGTCATCCATAACCCAAGTTGGGTCATGTTCAGCTTCCTCAGACACGTTTACACCTGGAGCAGCATATGATGCTTCATTATTTGCAGAATTAAAAGCAACTGACCTCATGGGTAAGGGTAAAACAACATCCTCCACTGCGACATAATCCACGTACAATTCTAACAATTAATTCGTTGACTGCTTCAAAAATTGGTCCATTACAATTTCTATGTCTTCATCATCCAGCAGTTGACTCCCTGTGTAATGATCGTGTTGTCATAATCTTGTCGTCACCAAACTAATACGTTGGTTGTCTTTTAGACCTAATTTTTTGCGTATCTTCTCATGTAATTCACTAACTATTGATCTTCGATTGATACGTGTCGTCCTGTTGTCCCCTTCAAAAACAACACCCCGTCGTCCTCTAACTTTTCTTCCATTAAAAAATAACATAACATCAAAGCACTGACTACCTAAACCCATATCTTGCCGCCAACAAAAACAAAAATTTTAAAGGACGTAATGGTCAAATACAAATGCTTAAAGAACGCTTAAACTAGAACCAAACCACAACCAATGGACCCAAACAACAACGCACTGAACCAATGCATCTGGAGGCAGCTTATCTAGGGCCACCTTAAATAGAACAAAAGCACCCAAACACGCCTCAAATAGGCGTGTTTAAACACGCCTATTTTGGGCGTGTTCAATGACCCCATTTTTTGAATTATTTTCCAAAGTGTTCCATTTTTCAAATTATTTTTTTGATTTGTATTATTTATTTAAATTTGCCCCAAGACAATGTTTAGGTTCGTGACGAGGGAGGAAGAGGTCCCGACGGAGAGAAAAGGAAAGAGGTAGAGGAAGAAGGTAGTCAAATGACATGTGTCAGTGCCCTGTCGTTAGCTTTGCCACATAGGTATGGAAAACAAATGAACTTAATTCCAGGCGTAAAAATAATATATTTCAATTTTAGGAGGACTAAAAATGTACAATAAATTTCGCAGGGACTAAAATCGAATTTTTCCAATTTTATGAAAATGAAAAATATATTTTAGCCTTTTATATTTGGACTTTTGTTGGGTCTTGTGAAAGAAAACTCTCTCTAGGTTCTTATATTTGAATTTCTTAATTTAAGGTGATGATTTTTCCTCAACTTATTAATTATTTTAAGAATTATGATGTTGTTCTATCAATTTTTACTTTAATTATTTTTATCTTTTAATTTCTATATTTTTCTTGAAAAATTACCTAAAGAAATTCAAATGTGAGGATGCTGAAATTTGATCCATATTGGAGATTTTATTATTTATTAAGAATTAAAAATATATTTAAGTTTTTTAAAAAAATATAAAAATATGATAAATTATGGTGAAGACAATATCACAACAATAAAAAATTACAACAATAAAAAATTACATTCAAAACTAAGAACTCAATTTTGTGGTGTAAAAATTAATTAATAGATTCAAAATTTTAAACATGTAGTTTATTTAATTCCAAAATTTAAACTAATTCGTTTTCAAATTATAATTTAATATAGTCCAATTATATATCGTCAGTTAATTATATAAAAGATCTCAATAGAGAAAAAAAAAATCTAAACTGACTTTGAGCTTGTTGAACTTGTGTAGCTAACCAAACTATGTTTGTTCGTTAGTGCAAAGTGAAAACTTGTCAATTGCTCAACTTCTTCTACAAGTTCCACGAAGTTAGTTAATACACCAATCATCAGAATCGTGCTTATCAATCAACAGAAGTAATATACATTCATGGACAGTGATATATATCCAACATTAGAGGAGACATAAACCAAACCTATTGACCACAAGGGACACGGTACAAACAGAAAGATAGTTGGTAACTTTGGAGGTGTTTGTAACAAGTACAACGTTAGGAATGTTAGTTGAAAGGATGCTTCTTATGATCACCATGCCATAACTAGATCAATAAATTTGGCCAGATCGAGGCCCTGATAACAATAAATAAATTAAAATGAAAGCCATCAAGAATCAGATTTAAAGCATTCCCAAGTGAATGGAGGTAGGACTAGCTTAATTAAAAGTATCCAAAAATCTACCACTCGCATATTGTCATTTAACACCTCCGATCTCTATTTCTTATTAAGAGAAATGTCATTATTATTAGTGTTCTTTTGAATATGTTTTTTTATTTGTTGAAATTATTTAATTAAAAATTATAAAATTTTATAAATTTCACTTCTTATTTAATGAATTCTACTCTTGATTTTATAGCTTCTAATAAAATTTAATTAATGGTAAAAAAATATATTAAAAGGAAAAATTAATTATTACATTATTTGGAACCACCATAATTTTTTAACTAATTCCTACATGAAATATAGTTGAATGTTATTTTTTTCGTAAATTAAAAACTTGATTATGTGTGGTAATAGTATAATTATAAGGAACAATCTATAGTGCCTTTTGGTTTTACATCTAACTTTCCGTTGCAAGAATATGTATGCGAGAAGTTACTTGTAAACCACCTTAATTATGTGGAATAAACTGATTACAACCTTGAATATTTTATTTATTTATAATTTTTATTGACTTCGATATTTTTCCTTTTTACTGTTATATATACGGTTGGAAAGCAAAATTTTTTTCTTTTTTCATCCTGAGAGTGAGTTTTAAAACAAACTGAATATTTCCAATTATTATAGATGCCACATCCAGGCCTGGAATCTAGGTATTATATCTTTGTATACATCTCTATCACAGCTAACAATTTTCGTAATAATTAATGTGTGACCAAGACATTCCTATGCAACTTCATGTATAAGAAATTTTAATTATTTATATAGTCCCAGCTAGATTCTTTATGATAGGAAATACATGAATGGTATAACTAATTAAGTTTCAAAGTATTTTCAGCCATGTGAGCCATACATGAATGGTATAACTAATTAGAGCTCACATGCTTTGTCGAATACGGTTGCTAAATTGGACCATATAATCTTCGATTAACACCATATACCTCTAATCCACTCTACATGTCAAAATGGAACCACAAATACATAATAGTATTGTCCAAAAATATATCCAAAATTTAGGGTGATCCACACCAATTGTAAAAAGGTTCCTCTATGAAATTCATTGGTTCTTCCCCATGTGCTCCGTTTAGCTAGGTGTCGTTGGGAACATTTAGGGTCAACTTTTAATAGCATGTATGTTAATCATGCACTTTTTCATTTTTTGCATCATACATGTTCCTTACGTGGAGAAAACGAGTCAATTTTTGTCGGTTTTATCAGTCACTGTGTTATATTATTTTTTTTTTATGTGTCATTAAAACTGTATGTTGTATAAATTACTTATATTGACATAAATAAATTGTAATAAATGGACATCCCAAGATTATAAAATATATATATATATATATATTGCAAAACATTCTTGGACAGTTGATGCAAGATCAATGTGTTTAAAGAATTCGACAAACAAAAAAGTAATATAAATTGTATAGAATAAGATCAATTAAAAATAAGAGGATTGAGATAATCAAATTTAAACTGGTGAAAAACAACAACATTAACAGATTTAATAAGAATGGGGTCAAAGTTGAAATAACTGGAGACATAGATTATTGTTTAAGCATTGATTATTTCTTTTAGAAAGCAGTGCAATATAGATTGAGAAACAACTTATGGATTAGTTTAAGATCCTTAATTTCTTTATTTTGGGTCTTTCCTTTGCATGGATCCAAACAAATTATGCTAAAATATATTTTCGTTCTCATATATGAAAGTATTCTAAATTTGTTAGATCCTATAAAATTTTGAGTACTTTTTTCATGCTCACAAAATTAAAACCTAATACTTTTTGGTCTGACATAAGTTCAGATAAATTCAAATTTATAATAATTTTTTACATCAGTTATAAGTATAAGCAATGTAAATGTGATATTTTCTACATCGGTTATGCATATAACCAATGTAAAAAAGGAATACATGTATATGGAATTTTCCTATAATGAATTTTGAACATTTTTATATTTATGAGGACGAAATATATATTTTAGTCAACAAATTAAAATGGCTTCCAGCATTTAACTTCTAACTTTATCACTTTAATTTATCTTTTTTTCGTTTGTCAAAATTATCAATTAGAAATTACCCAAATAAATTTTATATCTTCT
>PYAF01000873.1:127292-143255 GCA_007407185.1 Glycine tomentella
TCATTAAATAAAGGTAAAATTAATTAGATTAACTTATATTTAAATTCAATATACAAAACTTTTTTTTTCTTACACAGGAAGGGTATAAATTTTGTTTAGAGAATTATAATAAAAAATAAATCTAATAACTAATTGGTTTTTAGAATTTAGAATGACAAAACATCGTGTTGTACATTTAATAGTTGATGTCTTCAAGAAAATGAGGTACTTTTCTCTGAAAAAACAGTGTCACTTTTAGGGATCGAATGGTACAATTTTATCATCAATAATCACAATTAATTACTCTCTATGTCCAATAATAATTATGGTGTAAGAATAATTTTTTCAAAAAATAATTTTAATTTTAATTTTTTGATATAATATTAATTTTTTTACTTATATTTCTTATTTAATGATAGGGAACAAAATTTATAAATGAATTACTAATGAGAAAGCTAATTTTATAAAATTATTACATCATTTTTTTTCTTAGTGTAAAATAGCTTAATATGACAAATATTATCAGATAGAAGGAGTATAAAAAAACAAATCAGTCAATTATAATGTACTGGACAACACCACAAGAATATTAGGGTTATTAATAATTTAATAGCAAATTACAGCAACACTCCATGAGCTTTTATCAAATTGCACATAATCCTGCCTTTTAAGTTTAAAACTATTATACTAACATCCGTTATATGTTAAAAATATTACACTAACACCCTTCAAAACTTATACTGACTCCCTACAAGGGACGTAAATGGAAGCAGAGAGTGTTTATGTAATTACAGAAAATCTTCAGAAATATTACCATAATTTCCTCATAAATTTAAAATTTTTTACATAATCATCTAATAACATATAATCATGACAAGTTTATTCATTTCTTATTAATTACTTAAAAAGTTATATATATATATATATATATATATATAATTTTTTCATTGGATTCATAATATAAAAAAAAAAAACTACGGTGCATGGAAATTGATATTAAGATAGAGGATTGTAATTAAGTTTATTTTTTTACTTGTGAAAATAAAATTTAAATTTTATTATTGATTTGTTAAAATATGTAATGCTCAAATTCAATTTAATAATTTAAGACTTAATATATATTTTCATACCAATAACTAAAGTGAAATTAAGAAATGAACGAAAATAAACAAACTTTCAACATAAAAGATAGAGAATAAAAAGACATTAACAAAAACACTCACTAAAATTTTAATGTCTAGGCTATTAAAAATTTAGTTGAGCTGCTCTCATTTGTATAATAGTATAACAATAAAATAAAATTTAAACTTTTTAACAAAAATAAATAGAATAGCCAATTATTCAATGAATCAAGAGTAAATATTTTTAAAAATGACCCAACTCATTTAAATTTTTATAATACAAAAAATTAAAGTACTAGCGACAAAATTTAGTGGCCATTACTGCTTTTTTTATCACTAATATTAACATCACAAAAATTTTAGCGACAATTTTTTTACAAATTACATGTAAATTGCTTCATCACTGATATTAATTTTTCTTATATACAATTATGATATATATCTCTACTGTGTAAATAAAGGACGACATAACTTTTTGAATGTGGTAAGTTGTTGTTTTCTCTACTCTAATTTTATGCAAATGCCTCTTCTTCCCCTTCTAAGTTGCCCTCCTACCTCTGCACCTCTTCTTCCACTCAAATACAAGCGTAACTGAATTAATGCAGTGGAAATTAACAAGAGGGATCAGGGATACAAATTGATCGAGTTATATATATATATATATATATATATATATATATATATATATATATATATATATATATATATATATAAAACACAAAGTAAAATTAACGAAAATATATTAAATTGAAAAGTGTTAAACAATAAGGATTATTTATAAAACAAAGATAGGTTCAATTAGTAAACAACGAATTCATATCTCACAAGAATATGATTAGTTGGATTTGTTAGTAGCTAGATAACATGTAAGTATTTTCGTATAAACTACTTATTGAATGATGATATATGTCTTGATCCCAATGAATCATTTATCTAAATTTTTTGTTAAAAAAATTATTTATAGATTAACCCAAATAATCGGTGTTTAAGAAAATTAAGTACAAATTTAACACTGACATATTTCAAATTAAATAATGCAATAACTTCTGACTCCAGATAATATGCGGTTGGAATTAAATAGCACAATGACACTTCATAGTTTGCAAAAAGTACTACTCCAGATAGTTCTTCAAATTAAGTTAGTGATAATCAATTAGGAAATGAGAAGGAGTTAGATACGGTAGTTGCTATTTGTTCTTCTGGTGAACCAAAAAATGTCTATTAATAATTTCAGTAGTTTCGGATGAATGATGAGAATGTATTATGAGGTGTACGTAATACGTATAAATATTTATAGCATTCCCCCAACTTATGTCCGTGAATAATGCAGCACAAAAATTTGTGTGCAGAGAAAATAAAAATAAAAAGGTAGAGTGGGGAAGAACACACGTGAATGTATTTATATATACAAAATATAAGCAGAGCAAATCCTGCTTCTATACGATTATGTTATCATTTTTTTATTAAAAAAAAATAAAATTGAAAGGGGATTCATTATACTTCATTGAGCAGATAATTTGGACTGCATTTATTTCTTGTCTTTTACGCCACTAGAAGTCCTCACTCAACCTCCACCAGTATTTAAATTTGGGCACAACTTTTATTAAGGATTAATAATATAAATTTTATGTTCTCATTCAATTATAAATTTTTAATTATGTTACATATGTATAATAAATTTATTAAATTGTATAATATATAATTATCTTAAAATCCATACTAAAAATGACTTTTTGTTCTAGTACAGTTTATATTTTACTAAAGATAATTCTATTTGGGAATACTTGTTAAATTGAAATAAGTTTGCATAGCTAGATTTACAAGCTTAATGTTATCAAAGATAATTTCTGATTGAATAATTATGTAATAAAGTTACACTAATAATATTGCATATTAACCTCTTAAAATATAATAAATATATTATATTATCATTTAATTACAAATGGCCATACATGATAAGTTTAATAATAACTGCCTGTCTATTTTAAAAGGCATACGAAACATGATTTCAAATTGGTTGAGAGCGTGGGAAAAAAGATTAGTGACAATTCATATCCATTCAGTTCTCTTATTAAAATATAAAAATATAATAATTTTAATTAAACTTGTGCAATTAATATTCATAGTGTGAGAACAGCACAAAAGCATACATGTATGACTATGTGTATGTGGGGGGTTTGGTTTAGTTAGACTAAGGTGGCAACGAGTCATTCTGTTCGTGTGCCTCAGTCTCAAATGCTGAAAGGTATACATCAAATTCTACGTGAAATCTAAAATTGGCACTGTGTCACATGCACTAATTAGATGCATTCACATGTTGCACATTATGCCATTATCTTTCAATTTTCTCGTTTTTGTTGAAGGGTTGGCCAGTTTTCAGGCTTTGACTGAAGGTTTGATACATACCCAATTTCGATATCTTTAAAGTATCCTAATCCTCAACAAGGAAAAGAAAATAAGGAAAATAAGCAGCGAGATGTGGCATGGATTGAGGAATGACTTGTTCTTCAAAAGTCGGTTGGTGTGAGAGTTGGTTGGACATTGTTGTCTATTTGTTTTCTTAATTTCCTAAAGAAAAAAAAAAGTAAAAAGCTTTCGTAATATGTTAGCTGCTATAGAAAATCTGAAAAGATAGAGATTTTATTTTTCTTAAGGATAGTTAAAGGATATCATTTTTGGTAATCACTCTTTGGTTTCTTTTTTTCTAAATCATTTTATCTTTAAAAAATACACTTAACAACCTTTCTATGATTAAACCAAAAATAAAACAAGTCATATACAAATGAAATGAAGAATACAAAATTTGAATAAATTTTAATTTACATGTTGATTTTATTATTTTACCCCCTCAACTAAAACTAAAATCACTTAATATTATAACCACTCACTAATTACTCTCCACTTTTTCATTTATACAGTTATATTAACAAATAATATCTAAAATTGAAATCAGTTTTATTTTTTTATAAAAAAGGCAGCTTTGAAACTTGATTTAAAAATTGCTTTTAAAAAGTTTTTGAAATTATATAGTTTGTTTTTGTTAAAAAAAGATATTTTGTTTTTCTAAAATATAATTTTGTTTGTATTGTTTCTTTATTTCCATACTCTTACATTTGTCTATATATTAATTAGTAATAATTTGATAGTTGTAAATTTATTTGTATTTTCTTTTCATAACTCTTTAATTTTCTCTTTTATTCCTTTTTTATTATTGTAAATAATTGTTATGAGATTTATAGTTGTAATTTTGTTAACCCTTTTAAGCATCAACGTCATAAACCATCATGTGTATATTTTGTTATAATAAATACAATAGAAGTGGGTGCACGACCTGCCAATTATGCTCTGCTTTAGCGGTGATATAAGTTTGGGATATCCAATTAATCCAAATAGTTAATTATTCATGTAATTACAGATATATATGATTTAATCTGTGTAACTAGTAAATGTCTTTGGTCAATAGATTTATATATTAATTCGTTTACCCACGTAAAAAAATAGCTTTAAATAATAATTATTTTTAAAGTGAAAAGGAAAAAAGAAGTCCGATTGTACATTAAAAAAAAAAAACTTGCCACTCATTATGAAAAGAAAGACTTAGAGTATTTTAGTGCAAGATATAAGTAAGAATTTTAGGTTTAATATATGATTTTCATTACATCTTTCAATAAGTTGAAGAGATCTCTAATATAGAGGATGTGTTCTTCTAAAAGATTCCTTAAAATCTGTATATTATTAAAAAAGAAATGAATTTTCTTTCTTTTTATCTTTCTCTAAGATCTCAAAATGAGATATACCATTAAAGAAAAAAATGAAAAAAATCTTTAATCCTATATGACACTATGAGCTCTATCAAAAAATAATCTAAAATCTTAATTTGAGATTTACCATGAAAAATATTCTAGAAAGAATAATTGTGTTAAGATTTATAGACTGGTTCATTTAATTAACTATATGCTTATACGGGTCAATTAAATAGAGATCCATTCACTTAATTAAATTTCTAAAATATTTATGATGAAGATGGATAGTAAAAAATAATGGATAGGGACATAATGAGTATTCTGTCGGTTAGGATTAATACTGATATACTACATAACAGATATTTAATTAGGAGAATTTAATTAATTTGGATTATGTTGGTTAAAATTATTATAAGTTGTAAAACTTTTTCCTACAATTTTTCTAGTTGTATTTTTAGCAATTTAAATTTTGAGACCCCTAATTAAGTAATTAGAATAATCCGACCAATTGATTTATACACACTTATATTACTTAGAAAAATATTAAATGATTCTTTGTTTAATTTCTAATAAAATACTTATTTCTTACAGTGACTATACTCTTAATTTAGATAAATAAGCAAAAATAAAAGGCGGTTAGTTAAATACATCATGAGAAAAAGGAAATATGTAAATTTTTCTTGATGATTGTGACAATGACTAGAAAGAAAATATTTTGTATCAATATAGTAATCAGTATATACGGTGTGTGGTTTTTGCCATATGGCCCATGCTCATGGTTATGAAAGATAAGTAAAACAAAACATTGAAAACTGAAACTCTTATATAAGACTTGAGTTATATAAAGTCAAATTCCCTCATTTTGCCTAAAGAAAAAAGGTGAAAGGTCACAACTCACAAGTCAAACTCAACCCCTGTATTTTAAGAGGATTAAAGGAACAAATTGCTAAGTAGTGACTACGGGAAAACACACAATGAGAGCAGGTTTTTTTATTTTTTTGTTTTCTCTTTACTTAATTGAAAATTTATCTCATTTACAAAGTTTTTTTTTTAATAAGGTAATATTACAACAATTTTGTCAACCCATTATGGTACTTTTTTCCTCTAGGACGTTTGATAGGAGAGAAAGTTTTTTATGTTAAAAATCATAAATCCTGATAATCATGTTTTCTAAAAAAGAACAAAATTTATTTGATTGATCATTGAGTATTTTTAGATAAATTTCATAGAAATCAAAGAATTACACATATTTTTATTGATTATTTTAATTATTTATTATATTATATAATTTAATAAATAATAACATAATATTTTTATTATAGTAAAGAAAAATTAAATTCAGAAAAGTAATTAAGATTCTCACCTCTTCCATGTGAAAGTTTTTATTGGAAATTGAGAAAAAAAAACATTATTTAGAAACATCCTTTCTAAGGAATGTTATTTTTAAAAATATATATCAAATATGAGAAACTAAATTTTTTAATTTATAATTAACGAAAAACCAAAAAATTTTCTCCTATCAAACGTTCTCTAAAATAAAAATGTATGTACACACTTACTCCGTCTTATTTATTTTGAAGTAGTAAACTTTGAACTTCTATTTTATGCATAAACTAACTAATTAATCGCTCAATTGATTGAACATAATGTAGGAATATTGTAAATTCCTAATATTGTATTCAATTCCTATAAATAAAATAAAATTAATTAGCTAACATTAAGTAAAATTGTTAAATAAGTATTTAGTTCGCATGTCAATAATTAAGATAAGTGATGTGAAATTTTTAAGACTCCAATTCCGTCTACAAATGCTCACTTGAACAAGCGATGCACAGAAACAGGATGTAGATTCCGATATCATATGTTAAATTTCATAATTTAGATTAAGTAAAATTATCTAATAAGCATTCGCACCAGGAAAATGAAGTGGAAATTTTCAATTGGAATCAATGTTTTATGCCTACTAGATAGATAATCATTCCTTCCTATATCTCATGGACATTTGTAAAGACATGTAAAAGAACAAATTTATCTTTGTTTATGGTGGAATAAGATAAGAATGATAATTCCCACAAGGTTCAAAATTATATTCGACTCTTGGACATTGTGATGCAATCTCTAGCATGTTAAACGTTCAAAAGTTTCATGCACACTACTTCATTACGTACCAAGGTATGATTTATATTCCTATTGGACAATTTAATTTAATGTTAATCAATTTTAAAATTAAATATAGCATGAAACTGGAGCATATAATTCATTTTCGCCGGCCGTTTCTTTGGTTCGTAGAAGGATCTCTGATGTTTTCATAGTTTCCACCATCACTTTGGTCTAACAAACTTATAGGTAAAGAGAGTATTGGAAAGTTCCTCAATTATCACTATCTTAAATGTCAAAGGAGTTATAAGATTTATTTGTTAGTAAAAGGAGAAGTTCTTATTAACAAAAAAAAATTAATAATTAATATTTACCCAAAAAAGAAAATTATCTTAATCAAATTGTTATAAGGTGAAATCTAACACTAAAAAAATGTTAATTAAATCTCCTCATGCCTGAAAAAAATATCTCTTCATAAAAATAGTAAAATCCATTTCTAGTCATTAATAAATCTCCAATAAAAGACAGAATCTTGCCAGCATTGAGCATATTCAATTAAATATTTCTAATTTCTTAAAAATGCAAGTTTTAAATAACTTACCCAATAAAATCAATAATTAAACTAAAACTCTAACATGTTCAATTTGCCAAATTTAGTTAGTCTGAAACCCTATTCTAGTATATGACAAGGGCAAACAGAAAATGTATGCATATGGACAATTTTATTTATTTTTATCTATAAAAGAACAGCTCTTGATCTTCTTTATTATATTGTTCAAATAAATTAATGGCATTGGCATATTTAAATACATAAATTACTTCTTTTACATATAACTTAAAACTCAATAATATTTTTTTATCAAATAAAGACTTCATATATGTTTTGCTTATAGTTTATTTTAAATAAATAATTAGTTTTCTTATTAGTTTTTTTATTGAAAAAAATAATTATTATTTCTCTAGAAACAGATTTGACAAAAAAAAAAACTTGACTTATTATAAGTTTGATATAGTGATATTTATTAAAAACATGTTTAAAGAAAAAACTTATTAAAAAAATCATAACCAACACTTATAAGTTTAAATAACTTTTTTTATATGTTGCCTAATTCAGTGGCTTGAATACTATTCGATCATAACCACTTCATCTATTCGAATTTTGACCTTGTTATAGACTTAATACCATGGGCGGATCCACGTTGAAGAGAAGGGGGGCAAGTGCCCACCCTTGAATCTAGCTGTCGACCGTCGTGTGAGCAGAGGTAGAGACAGTGGTGGAGGACCAGGAGCTTGTGCAGTGAGAAGAGAATGAGAAAACAGTTGAACAGCAACCAGAAAGCAAAATGGCACACCAGGCGAAGGAAGGAGAAAGAGGCTAGGTTAATGTTATTTGGGCCTAATTTGCTTTTTGCACCTAATTTTTTTCTTTATGCATCCACTTTTTTCTTTATAAACCCATTTTTTTCTTATGCAGTTTCATATTACATTTTCGAAATGAACTTTTGAGTTTTTGAAATGGTGTCCACCCTTAAATAACTGCTTCTCCAACATCATCATTGGCCTGCCTCCATCACGGCTACGGCGTCCTTGGAAGAGTGCCCACCCTTCCTTAATTTTCTGAATCCGCCCCTACTTAACACCCCCTTACCAAAACAAAGTCCTCATCCACAGTATAAATTTCACAATCCCACTCGTTTAGAATATAAAAGATATTAACAAAGTAATGTATATATGCTCTGCCGAGTTTCTATTTAGAAAACACGAAATTTCACATTAATTTTCAACTTTCAACTTTTCATAATATATATATATATATATATATAAATGATATGTGTTGTGTTAGTTGAATAGGTAACATAAAAAATAAACAGAGTGTAACTTTATTGGTAAGAGTTAAATGGTGGCACTAAAATGGAATAATAGTCGTCAAACTCATTAAACTTCAAAAGAAAGTCACTGGCCGTGATTAGCGCGCATCTTGGACGTACGTTTCCGCGGAATCAATCTAGCCAATAAAATAAACTAATTAACCCAAAAGAAAAAATAAATATCCCTTTTTTCTTCCTTTTTTTCAAATTATTCCATCTTATTTTATTTTATTCATCATTTAATTTAATTTTACTTGTTGTTTCTAGTTGTCTTTATTCTTACGCGTTATGTTGTGTTGTGCACTACTACTACCTTGCCGTGAAATCAGCAGTAAACTGTGACATTTGTGTTCTTCTCTGTTTATTATCCAAATTCGTACGGCCCCCACTCCTCCGGGATCTTCCTTCCCTCCTCTATATCTCTGCCGTCACGTGGTCCCCTATCACTATTCACTACCCACCACTCCCAATTTATTATTAGTATTCTCTCTTCAATTGTATGTTATTTGTTTAAGCAAAGAATCATTTATTTGTAATATTTAACTCAATTTTATTAAATAAAATTTTTTATTTAAGTCTTATAAATAAAATAAATATAATGTAGTAGAAATTTTTTTACTAAAAGTGATTAATCAAATTTTCTAACAGAAATTAATAATTAATAAAATAGATGAATTCTTTATACCGATAACATATATGATAACAAAGAAAAATTTTCGTTCCTAGCGTGGAATTTTGTATTCACCCAATTAAATCATTTTGAATTTATTTTCATGTCACATTCTTATAGTTTCCTTTCATGCAAATGCAATCATACAATATATGCAACACTACATGTTAAATATGATTTTTTGGATATGTAAACGATTGTAGAAAGGGGATTGCCCCTTTTGATTTTTGGATTTTACTCTTTTTAAAATGTACCATTATTAATTGTTATTTTAAAGAAGAAAAAACAGAGAATAATCTATACCATATACCACAATGTGAAGAATTTTTATATTGTCATTACAAAGCGTAATGTATAGAAAGTTTGTTAGTTTTTTATACTAATAATTGGCTTAAAACTTATATATACCATGATTCTTTATTAGTGACAATATATAGAAATTAAATTAAAAAATTATAAATAAGCTCATAAACATGCTTACATATTTATGGATTAAATCAAATATAAGATGATAATTACAATGTTAGTACTTACTAATTATAATAATCTTTGACAGCTAATTAGTTTCTCACCGCTTAACTATAATAACTTCAGGCATAATCGATTGAATTGTGATGTAAGAAAAATCAATTCCTTCCTGGATATCCAATGATATAAGAAAGCAACATTAATTATACCGTATGAAAATCAATCTTCTTATAAAAAGCGTATACTACATACAATTACGTTATTGTGAGGTATTTCGGCACTTAAAATAAAGTTCTTTAATTTGTTTATTATTTAATTATTTACGTGTCGGAGTAAAAAGAAAGAGGTCCAGGCATCTAAAGAAAAGGAATTCTTAATGTGATTGCTGTCTATTGGGGAATTAAAAAAAAAGGAAAAAAATTAAAACCGAGCAAAATCTATGAAGGGATCGAAAATGATGAAGTTTAAATTAATTAAAATTGGGACAAGACAAAGAACATTGCATTATTAAGTCAGAATGATATTGTACACACAAAATTAAAAACCGTTTGGAGTTAGTTGGGCTGGTAGATAAAGTGAGGGAAAAAAAGTAAAAAGTAAAAAAGAGAAAGTGGTGTGGTCTGAGATTTTAGATCTTAGTAGTATTAGCAATTAGCAATAGTAGACCCTGTGACGGCACGTGACAGGTACTGGAGCCACGTGCGAGAGAGGGTAAAAAAGTGAGTTTTAGGGTTAAGAAGAAGATGAAGACAGAGAGGGTGGTTAATTGGTTAAAGAAATAGAAGGAAGGAGCAGAAAAAAGCAAAAGCCAAAAGCAACAACAACTAGTGACTAGTGAGTGGCGTTAGTTAACGGCGTGAGAGGGACGGCGAAGACCCAAACAAGAAAAACGATCAGTTAATTAACGGCGTGAAAGGGTTGGGCGTTTGTGGGTTTAGTGTCTATAAAAAACCGTTATGTTGGAACCTGTTCTTCTGAGTCCACTCCACCAAATTCTCTCTCTCTTCTCTTTCTTTTCTCTTTCTCTCTTCAACATTCTCTCTCACCAAAGCAACAACACTCACACTGAGAGCGAGGGGAATTCAACTTTCTGCAATGGTGGTTTCTTCTTCTTCTGCAACAAAATGGGTCCTCTTCTTGCTTCTGGCGCTGCTTGTTCGAGAAGAAGCTATGGTTACACCACAGATCTCTGACCTCAGGTTGAGACACACACACAAACTCTGTTTCAGTGTCTGAAGCATTTTTTTCTTTGTTTTCTGTGTTGATTTTATTTCTTTGAGCTGCATTGTGGTGTTTCTGCTTTTGCTTTAAGTGAAGCTTGCGACTCATTTGTATACACTGTTTTGGTCAAATTACTTGGCAATGTGGGATCGCCAAAACGAAAAGTAGTTTTTAGAGTGAAAAGTAGAAACAAGTTAAGTACAATTTCTTTGTCTCTGGATTAAGAACCACATTGTGACTTGTTTGGTTTCTGAAAGGGAAAAATGAAAATCACAATTTCACGTTTCAAATTGAAAACCCATTTTTCATTCTTATTCCTTTGGCTCAAACATTCACTCCATTGATCACATTCTATGCATATTCATCCACTGAAACAAAAGAGAAAACGAAGATCTTGCTCTGACCCATTTTTGTTTTCTGTTTCCTTTTTTTGATTATAGGAATCTTGAAGTTGAAAGACACAGGTTGCCGAGCTTGACGAACTCGTCAATGGCGGAGAGGTTAGTGTCCTTTTTCCAACGTTAACTCTCGGCCGTTGTATTTTGAGTAACCGCAACTAACGATCACAGCCGTCGAAAAATCGTTGATGCTCTCAATCTGGATCGTTTATTCGGTTATGTTCGTTCTTCTGATTCCCTTGCCGCTCTCTGTTTTATCTTTGTCGAGTGTTCTGCAAAAGCAAAAATATAACTCCCCACACCATTAAAGAGTTAGTTAACCGTCAACAAACTTTTTTTGCATTTCCAAAACTACCCTCCAAAGTGTGTCCTGTAAATCTATAATATGTTTGCTGAAGGAGTATTTTGGTCATCAATTTCAGAGGATAAGATAAATCATTAAATATTATATTTCGCTGTCTTGAAAAAGCATTTTAAGTTTAACGGTTTTTATATTTATTTTACTCTTTTACTTCTTACGGTGTTAAATATTGTTACGGAACTCACTCAAATCTCACCGACAAGTTGTCTTTGTTTATTTTTTATTTTTCCTTTTTTATTTAATTGTCGTTACAATCTCCTGTCATTTTCTTTTTTCTAAAATAGGCGTTTATTTGTTTTGGGGTAAACAATTTGTTTCTCTTTTTGTATTTATTAATTATTTCAATATAGTACAAAAAGGACTATAGCTATAGTTAATATGTCACAATTACCGACTCTAATAGTGTAAACGTATTTTTGTAATTTTTTCTTCCAATATTCAGCAAAAGGGGTAGTTTATTTAATGCTGCTATCTTTAGCAGTGAATTCTGGTTATTATAAGAAAAAATGAATTATTATATAAAGTTTAATGTTGTCTTATGGCACCTATAACTAAAAGCATATCTAGTGAAATTATATATGCATTGAAATAGTATAGTTTGTTTGTTTATTTATTCGTTATGATTGTGATTGTGTTGTAACTGTTTATTTTTTCAGGGCAAAAGAGGCTGAGAAATTAAATGAACAAGCTGCAGTGGCTAACCCAGAGGAAGTGGTTTCAATGGTTGAGATGTGGGTCCCTATTTCTCTCTCTCTCACTACATTTTCATCATAGACAAGCCTTGTTACAATGTCCATTCATAGCTAAGCAAATGAATTAAATCAAAAGAGAAAAAAAACTACATGCACCTATAATTATCTATAATGTTTTATTTATATTTATTATATATTAATTTATATATTCACGTGGAGTGGGGACTATTATTTGGTGTAATGGGAGTAGGGTAGTGGTGTGTACTGTAATTGGTGGCACTCGTAACCATCCCTTTGAGAAATGAGACCTAACTCTTTAGACTTTACCCCCCAACTCACCCATTTTTCTGTGTCACATTACTTTCCTGATTTTTGTCATAGTTGAATGAATTTGAATTTTTGACGCTTACCCTTTTCTTCTTGTTTACCCTTTTGTGGCATGTCAAGTTAAAAACATTACCTTGTCTCACTGACCAGCTAAAATTTTGGTCATGGTGTCTCTCTCTCTCTCTACTTTTCATGCTTCAGTCACATGCACTTTCTCATGATACATAATATATTGTTATATACCCTTCTTTCACGGTCATTATTCTTTTCTCTTTTGCATGTCATAATAAACCTAATTCTTTGCCTATAAGTAAATTAATTAATGTTTCTTCATAAATGTGGTGTTGTACTTCCGGGTACAACTCTTTCTCTGCCATTAAAAACAGTTGCAGCTTCTAGCGGTTTTGCTCTGCTTGATCAAACTTTTCGGTGCTTCATGTGTGCTTGAGTTTTGTTTGTTTACAAATTCTTTTACCATGTATTTGTTGATTCCTTGTAACGTGACCACAGTTGCATATTTGGGGTCAAGATCCATGTCATGACAGAAAAGCATGTTTACCACATCTTCTATTCCAGGAAAAAGCAAAGAATATTTTGCCGTTACACTTGTGAAAACTCCTTGTCTTCAATCATCACATGGATAAATAATTAATTTTCAGATTGTTTGTTTCCTTTATAAAAGCTCAAAAAGATTTATTAAAAAGTTTTATCCTGGATAAGAATCCTAGGGTTTTTATTTTATTCTTGTTAGATGACTCTACCTATCGAGGTTAGGCCTAATTATTTGCTACCTCTACGAAGGCTAGAACCTTTTAAAAACATTTACATATGGCACAGGAAACACGAACAATTTCCTAGCACATCTGCAAATGTGTTCAATTTGTAACACATCTTGGCATGGTATTAAACTATTAATGTTGGAAGCAAACAAAATTGGATATCATATGAGAACTAACTCAGAGTAGTTTGACTGAGCTTGAATAACACCAAATATAGATTGTAGTTCGACAATTGACATTGATGGCATTATGAAAACAATGTTGTTTCAATTTGTAACGCATCTTGTAATGGTATTCAACTATTAATGTTGGAAGCAAACAAAATTGGATATCATATGAAAACTTTAAGAGTAATTTGATTGAGCTTGTATAACATCTAAAGATTATGTTTGGCAATTGACATTGATGGCATTATGAAAACAATCAATGTTGTTCAGTTTGTAACACATCTTGGCATGGTATTAAACTATTAATGTTGGAAGCAATCGAAACTGGATAAGAGTAGTTTTGATTTAGCTTGTATATATAACACCAAATAAAGATTGTTGTTTTGACACTGATGGCATTGAGAAAACAATGTTGTTGATATTTTACAGGAGCATCCAAAACAGCACAGAGAGGAGGAAGCTGGGATTTTTCTCTTGTGGAACTGGCAACCCCATTGATGATTGCTGGCGTTGCGACCCCAACTGGCAAGGCAACCGGAAGCGTCTTGCGGATTGTGGCATTGGTTTTGGCCGAAACGCCATCGGTGGCCGTGATGGAAAATTCTATGTGGTGACTGACCCCAGGGATGATGACCCTGTGAACCCAAAACCCGGCACTCTTCGCCATGCTGTGATTCAGGATAGGCCATTGTGGATTGTGTTCAAGAGGGACATGGTTATTCAGCTGAAACAAGAGCTGATCATGAACAGCTTCAAGACAATTGATGGTAGAGGAGTCAATGTGCACATTGCTAATGGAGCATGCATCACAATTCAGTTTGTTACCAATGTCATCATACATGGCTTGCACATTCATGATTGCAAACCTACTGGAAATGCTATGGTGAGAAGCTCCCCAACCCACTTTGGTTGGAGGACAATGGCTGATGGAGATGCCATCTCCATATTTGGCTCAAGCCACATTTGGGTTGACCACAACTCCTTGTCACACTGTGCTGATGGCCTTGTGGATGCTGTGCTGGGCTCAACAGCCATAACTATTTCCAACAACCACTTCACCCACCACAATGAGGTACTACTACTTTTCACTGCAGTGCTTCTTTTTCCTCTGTGTCAAACTGCACTTTCCCCCTTCTTCTTGTTGCATCATGGCTTAAGTTGTTATCGTATTTCTTTTCAAATTCAGGTGATTCTGCTAGGCCACAGTGACTCTTACACAAGAGACAAGCAGATGCAAGTGACCATCGCATACAACCATTTTGGAGAGGGACTTATCCAGAGAATGCCACGGTAATATTTAATGTCACTTTTTGCATTGAAAACCCCCCTTTTGTTTCCCTTTCTTTTTTTCTCTGTGTGCGCGCCTTAAATGCAAATAAATGTTACCACAAGATTGGTTGTTCTGGTGGAGTAGCAGACTAGCAGCAACCCTCTTTGGTGCATTAATTTTGTTTTTAAGCTTTCTCATTCAGTTTAAGAAAATCTCAATTTTTTTGTAGAAGAATTAGTTATAGGGGACCAGATGGTATAGCCATTGAAATCAATCAACAACTGGATATGGCTATTTTGTCCCTTTCTATTTCAAATCAGAAGTGGAATATTATTATGAATTAAACTAACAAAAGATTGGTCATGAATAATGCAGTTGTAGACATGGATATTTCCACGTGGTGAACAATGACTACACTCACTGGGAGATGTATGCTATTGGTGGAAGTGCTAACCCCACCATCAACAGCCAGGGCAACAGATACAATGCTCCTACTAACCCTTTTGCCAAGGAGGTAAAATAGTACAATCAATCAACCAATCCATATGATGCTGTAAATTTAATCACCTTTTAGTTAAGCAAGTTTCACCAACTGATAGAGAAAAAAAAAACTTGGTGTTATGTTAAACAGGTGACTAAGAGAGTGGAAACAGCAGCAAGTCAGTGGAAGGGTTGGAATTGGAGGTCAGAGGGAGATTTGTTGCTGAATGGTGCCTATTTCACACCATCTGGTGCTGGAGCCTCAGCAAGCTATGCAAGAGCCTCTAGCTTAGGAGCAAAATCTTCTTCCATGGTTGGTTCC
>PYAF01000873.1:162781-173274 GCA_007407185.1 Glycine tomentella
ATTGGTCCAATTTGTTTTTATTTAGTAAAATTACTAAACTAACTCATTAAGGATCCTATTCCTCCCATAATTAAGAGAAAACTCCATAGATTATGTCTATCCTTTTTCTTATACTTTTCTGATACCTGAGGTTGTCTAGATTAAGCTCTTTTCAACCTATCTTCCAAAATCTGTAAAAATTCTGTTTTAGGGTTTTCTGTCCCCCACCTTGCTGATACTTGGTTATCTAAAAGTATTTTATCCTATAGTCAGGTTCTCACAAATTTCTGAAGTCATTTTGGTCATTTTTGTCATAAGGGTATTTTGGTAATTTCACTACTCACTCTAGGGGCAAAATCGTCATTTTCAAAAAATGTTCAGGATATCTCTGTAATTGTCAGTCTAAGGGTATCTTTGGTCATTTCCAAAACATCTAAGGATATTTATAACATTTCTTCCTTAAAATATCTTACTGGACTTCCTAGGGCAATTTAGTCATTAATAAAATATCCAGGGGTATTTTGGTCATTTATCGCCTCAGGGACCTAACTGTCATTTTTGAAATTGTCCAAGGATAATTATGTCATTTTCAAAAGGGACATGTGTGTCTTTTTCAAAATGTTTAAGGGTATTTTCGTCATTTCTCCCAAATCTTTTGTACTGCCTTTAATCCTAATAATTGACTGTGATTCCCAATTTTTAGGGTGTTACATTTGCCACTTCAATTGAAAGCATTGTCCAGTTTTAGAGCAACCATTCAAATGCAAAGAGAGCTTGCATGGTTCAAGCTAGGTCAATTCTTTTTAATTTTAATAACTTAAAAAATTAACTTGTAATAGTTATTAAGTGATAAGTAAAAGATTAATCAGCGAGACTAATCATTACAAGATTTAAAACAGAGATTTGGCAGTGACATGCAACAATTTAACCAATTAAGTGTAGGAAGAAAACCAAACACCCAAAATGTTTTGGCATAAAACATCCACACAATTACGTTTAAGAAAAAGTTGGTTGATAGCTTCCATCCTCCCTTTGGTCATATTGCTAACATTGTTTTGTTCCTGATGCCTTTCTATTTTGTGTGAGTTAGTGAGAGAAGCAACAAAGAACAATCCTGAAATCACACTGGGATTCCTATCAGTCACCACAGAGCTTGGCGAAACTTGCTCTCAGTCTCTCACGCTGGGATTCCTATTTCTCAAGCTTGAAGAAACTCTTACATCGCTGGCTCGTTCTCTTCCTCCAAACCGGGTATCCTATTTCTCTCCTTTCCTTTAATTATTCCTTTTATTTTGTTGAAATGGGTTTGGATTCTGGATCTGAAACCAGTTCTGTGCTAGAAATTCCTAATTTTATTATTTTGTTGAAATGGGTTTGAATTCTCTTTGTCTCTCTTAGGAATGTTGGTGCTTTTTCGTTTACTACTTTCTATTAACATGGTTTTCAAATTTCCATTGCTTATCAAACTCGGATCTTCCCCCATACAGTTTTGTCATTAATAATTTAATATAGTTGATGCAGTGGATCGTGGTTTGTCCTTTAAGGCTATAACTAGAGCTTTTTGTTGTAGCTTGGAATATAAGCCCAGGTATTAGAATATAACTAGAGCTTTATGGGGCTGCTGAAGGATTTCCTAAGCTTTTATCAGAATGGGTGGGTCAACGTTATCTAATGGAACAAAACAAAATGGAACCTCCTTGTTAATGGCTACCAGTATTGTTTTATTTGTGGAGTCTGGTTTCAGTCAAAGTATAATGTGTTAACCTTAAGAACCCTTGCAGTAATGGGTGGGAGATTTCAAGTATTGTTATTACAAAAATCTGGTATCTAAAAATGCTATCGGACTTCAAGTGTTGTTTGAAAGCTGAAACAAGTGCCAACTGCCAACAATGAAAGTTTCAGATTTCCTTCTGCCAAAGACTTCTTATACATAATTAATGGGACAAAAGATTTTCTTTTTAGCTTGGGGGAATTAGGCTTATATACTTACTCATTGTTCCACCGTCCAATTCAAATAAAATAGTGATTCAGGATAGTAATTGTTTACTGCAATTTTGACGGACTTAATTTTCCAACCACCCTGATATATAACATCAACATATATGGAGCAGAAAATATTAACATTAATATTAGGCTTGTGATGATGAAAATTAAAGGGGAAAAGGGTGTGGAGGGAGATTATGATGAAAATTATATATGATATTGGTTTTTCGAATATAAAATGTGATGTTGTGGCTAAGAGAGCACCATGTGTTGAACACTTTGTGATGGATATATAAAATCATTTTCTTTATTGGTTAGTATGTGTAACTTTAGATTTGAGAATGACTATTTCACTGGACGGTGGCTGTATTAGAAGTTATAAAATTTGAAAGTGCAACTCCATGAGCTAAGCTTTGCACTTTAGAAGCATTAATTGTCTTGGCTTCTGTATCTGATACAGGGCGTTTGTTTCTGTTTCTTAAATGAAAAAAGTTTTTTGATTAAAAGATTCTAGAAAAACAGATTAAAAGTGTAAAACATGATTATGCCTAGAATGATGGAAGTACTTCAATTGAAGTATTAAACTTTTTCAGTTTAGCATTCTTATTGTAAGTATATAAAACCTCTGATTATAAACAAGTATTTAAGTATCCTTTGAATGAGACACAACTCATTTGATTTTGGTTTGTATCTGAAAATTCATTAACATAAACCTCTGCAGAGTTTATAAAAATTATATTTAAGTGGTACAAGAGAAATATAGGAGAGCAACTGCTACAATACTATACAAACCCCTAACCCAAAAATATTAAAAGATTCATCCATCTAGGTTGGATCAAGAATTGGAATCACCAACTCTTATAACACTCTCAAAAATATTGATCTCTAGAGATGGAGTAATTTTGTTCATCAGAATAAGCAATGATTTTCATCGTACAAATGAGTTTGTCCCCACAGATCATCATATAATGGAGTAAAATATTCAGATTCTGCCACGGAGGGAACAACTAGTTCGCTTGGAATGTGGGACATGTCAACTACATATGACTGTGTCCAAAAGTTATCGACTGTTGCCTCTTCGTCTAAATCGAGAAAGCGACCAAAGTCATCATCATTCACAACAATACTTTCGCTGGTTGATTGATGTGGAGAATCAAGTGTGTTGCTATTGCTAGAACTTGAGCTTTCAAAATTGATATTAGTATCTCCTGAAACTATTTCACATGGTGTATTGAAGGAAATGTCATCAAGATTTAGTTCTGTCCACAAATTTCCATTCATAGGATCAATATTGTATAAATCCAGAAAACCCAAGTCATCATCTTCAAACACCAAATTTTCCGTACAGTTGGCTGCAGTGGAAAGATCAGAAGTTATGGAGGAAAACTCGCTGCAGGTGGATGAAACTGGCGATAATGATGAATTATCTGAAATCTGGGAAGTTACTAGAAGAGTAACAAACACACCCTTGTTCTGAACTGATTCTTTATTCTTTGATTTGGAGGCTGTGGTTTCTTCATTTATGAGTGTGTTTTGTTGAGACCTCTTCTTGAGTGCTGTGTGCCAATGATTTTTTATTTCGTTATCTGTTCTTCTTGGTACTCAGCTGCAATAGTAGACCATCTGCAAGTGAAGAAATGATCAGATTATTAACATTAATTCAAGTTTTACAATGATCAGAAATTTATTAATTGTTTTCATTAAATTGATTATAAAAATTTATAAAAAAAATATTATAACATTTAAGTGGATTTTATTTGGATATGATCCAATCCATATCCACTTAAATGGATTGGATTTTAAATCCAAATTGGTTTTTAAAAAATATGAATATAGATTTAAAATCCAATCTATTTAAGTAGATATGGATTAGATATAGATTGGATTATTAAAAATCCAATCCATGCCCACCCCTATTCCTAGCAGCCACCTTGATTCTGGAATGTTACCTTGTAGCTTGTTATTGGTCAAATATACATGCTCCACAAAACCGAAGACAATATTTACAACATTGATATAAAAATATAGGAGGAAAAACTCGAAGCTTATTACAAATGAAGAATCTGCAACAAGCTTTGAACAAGTTCTACACTGATGTTCTTGGGAAATGGAAATGTGACAGGCAATCACATGAGAATGTCACCTTCCAGCATCCTGAGCAGCTATATGAGAAAGTATAAACAATGAGTGAGGGATGAATACTGGTTTTGAATAAGAAAAATAAGAAAGACAAAATGCTGAGGTGAGAACTACTATGAATCCATACAAAGGCAATGTGATAGAGACAATAGGCGGTTTGTTTCCCTTGCTTCCCGCGCCTCTTCCACTGCTCTCTCCAGTGCCTCCATGTGCGTCTCCATCTTGATATTGCTTTTCGCTGCCATGAACGAACCCACTCCCCAGAATAGAGCTCTGATACCAGTCATAGACATTGCAACAGGCTCAAAGAAAGAAAGGAAATGTTTATTAGCTTCTTGGAGAGTATTCTCCACTGCGTACAACTGAATTCGAGGTCACTGGCCTCCTATTTTCCTCCCCCTAATCTGTTATGCCCCTTCCCTATATACAGCTTTCCCTTTATCAGTTATACTAACAAACCGTTAGTTATACAGATTACAACAATTATGCTGTAATAACACCCCCCTAACAGCTATTTACACCTTCTTGAATACATTTTCCCCTACCTATTGGCTCTATCACAATGCATGTGAATTAATATTCCAACCTGAGACATTCTTGGCCTTAAATGAGGATTGCGTCTGATGCACAAAAAGGAACATTGCAGCATGCAATAAACCTGTTGATCAACATAGCAGTTCCTTAAGCTCTGATCCACTAGTTTGTAAATGGCTTGTTTTTCAAGCAATGGTCATGCCTATGCAGACATTTGAACCACAATCAATAATTTTAAGTGTTTGTTTTGATACATCATAAGAAAAATTGAAAACTACAATATGTAATAAACATTTTCAAATATTGGATAAATTGCTTATAATTAATTAAACTCACTCATCGGTCAATGAAATCTTACCCATTCACTTAGGCATTGTTGGCCCTTGGGCCGATTTATATCTACTGCTTTCCTTCCTGTGACTAGCTCCAGTAATACTATCCCAAATGAGTACACGTCAACTTTTTCAGTAATTTGACCACTTTGAGCATCTTCTGGCGCCAAATACCTATGAATAACCAAGGTTTACATCATCATTTTTGTACAACTAATCAAACGAAAATGGGAAAAAAGAAAGTGGCACTACCCAAATGTTCCTATCACCCTGGTTTCCACACCCATGTCTCCATCTGGCTGCCACCTTGCTAGTCCAAAATCTCCTACCTAAAATTAGTTGTGATATTTCATATTCTAAGACATATATACCTAAAACCATAGTTATGAACATATGGCTTCATAGATAAGTAATTGCTGTAAATAGCGTATGAAACCATTATGTGAACACTCATTAGTCCATTTTTCAAAGTGAAGAATAAGACGTACTAAAGCCTCAAAATCATGTGTGAGAAGAATATTGTTAGGCCGCATGTTACGGTGCACAATACAACCCACTCTACATTCTGGTTGAAGGTATCTCAAGCCACAAGCTGCTCCAACTGCAATCTTTTGCCTAGCAGACCATTGCAGTACATTCTGCTTTCGTCCTGCAAATTCAAATGATCCCTCAAATATCCTTTTATTTTTTTTTCTATATAAATCAATGAGTTTTTCTACACACTCAGTGTAAAAATTAACCAATCAAAAATAGTAGGTATGACTTTTAAGATAGTTATTATTAAAGTCAATAAACAAGATTAACATGACAATTTATGATCAAATGATAGTATAAAAAATCTTTATACTGTTAGTGTATTCTAAATGAATTTTCCAAATGAACAAATATGGAAACAGTGTATTGATGACACTAGTAGTTCATGAAATATTTGGTTGCTGCACATTCATAGTAGGACAGCCATTCAAAAGGCATTATATGAAGATTATGATCACAATCCCTCGATCAAGATTGAATAAAGATCATTGGAGAGACAAATTTTCATTAGGGAGTATAATGGTAATTAAGTTGTCAGATTATCAATATTGCAAATATATGTAGTATGGGTAAAAAATATTTAAGGATTCAAAGGAATTTACTGTAGAGATGAGAATCCAGATAGCCATTGCAGATGTATTCATACACTAGCAATCTTGTTCCATCCTCCAGACAGAACCTAAATGTAAACCACCTTGGTGGATTGCTAAACACAGATGCCTTGTGCTGACAAATGGAGCACAATGGGGGAGGTCCAGGGGCTGAAGTTTTAGCTAGTGAAATTGCTTGTCTAACACTTTTGCTTAAGTTGACATCAAGTTTACAATTGAGCATTCGTAGGATAGGATCTTGATCCAACTTTGACAATTTATGAAGCAAAACTTCATAGGCAGTAGCTAAATTCTTGTCACTGGCTCTTTGTATGTTGTTCTCATGTCTTGAGAAATCATCATCCATGCAAACTACATTTGCAATCCATGGCTGAAAATATGAACTCTTGGATGACATACTTAGCTTTTCGCTCTCAGAGTCAGACTTTATATCCTCCAGGTTTGTCAGTCCCTCGTGAACAAAGGTCTAAAATCTCCTTTGTCTTCCATGATAATCAGAGTGGATAAATGGTGAAGTTGCAGGATCTGATACAGTTATATGGATGATGTTCCAAGAGGGTTATAAGTGAGGAAGGGGTTGGTGAGCATAGATTGTTCCCTTAGAGACTCAAGTAAGTAAGATATGAGACGTATGAGAAAAAATGATAACTGGTATATGTTAAATAAAAAGAAAAACAAAATTCTTGCAGCCTAGTTTCATTGCTGTGGTTATTTCCTCCTGAGTTATGAAGAAGTCCTCTAGCTGATTTGCCACTTAGAAAGAGGCATTCCATAGGGCTTTTTCACCTTATCCACATCTGTTGTGAACCTCTTTGATCCTTTCAGCAGACCTGTTAATTCCACTGGACGTCCAATAAAATGAAGCAACACAAACGTTGCTTGCTTATGCTTTCCATTCACAATCTGCAAGCATGACCAACTCAAGAATTTCAAAATGTTGACCATTACTTATAACCAAACAAACCAAATAAATAATTTTGTGATAATATAAAAGCTAAACTATTGACTTCATCCCTATACTTGTATTCATTTTTAACTTTCATTCTTTTTGGGAAAAATAGTTTTAGTCCCCACATATAGATCAAAGGTTAGATTTGGTGTATTGGTGCTAATACTATATCAACCTTTCTTCTCATGCTTTGGTTACGATTATTGACCACCTATTTTGTTTGCAGGTACAAATAACTGACGTTGTTAGTTGGAAACTTACTAAGTGGTTGAAGGCCACATTCTGTGTGGAGGCCATCACGTTTGTTGATTTGATACCGTTGCCATCACCAAAATTGCTTTTATTGTTTGTTCCCACTATAGGAGGTATGTGTTTGTTTGGTACACTTATGAGACGTATGACACTTACATCCAAAACATGTGTTATACATTGTTTTAAAGTTATATGCATTTTTTTTGTACCTTAGTGTCCCGTTCGACCTTCAATACAATGACGAAAACGGATACTTTCAATTAATCATTGTATTTTACCTTGAATTGTCAGTTTTGGACAGTTTGTGAATGCTATATTTTTTTACCTAACTCATGCGTCGAATATAAGTATGGTTTGTTTATTTTGAAGAAATTTTGGATTAATGCGTGTTCCTTTTATCTCTGGGTGCACATTTGACATGTTGTGACTTAATGTCACTAGTTTCACTTCGTGTACTTGGAGATGGAGGCGAAATGCTGGAAAAATTATGTCAAATTAAACAACCCATGTTGTTGTCGTCGACAAATGAATTAGGTAAAAAAATTGAATGTTTTTGAATGGGATAGGGCCACACCTGTAATGAATTCATTGGAATATGTTTAACCATGTTTGATAACATTGTTAGTATCACAACAGACTAAACATGGATCGCAGTTGGATGGAAAAATCACGTATAACTGAGGAGTATGAGAATGGGGTTGAATTCTTCTTGCAATTTGCTGAAATTAATGCACCATCTTTGGGTGGCAAGTACTTCTGCCCTTGTGTTAAATGTGGAAATGGATGTCGACAGTCATTGGATGAGATAAGGTCACATCTTATATGTCATGGCATAATCCAAAGTTATACTACATGGATATGGCACGGAGAAGTGTCACACACGCCATCAATGTCTGAACCTGTGTTTGGTGAGGACATCTTTGGGTGTCGATTGGAAGAAATGATTCGTGATATTGGCCAAGAGGGTTTTCACCAAGCACATGCACCTTACTATGACCAATTACAAAGTGATTCAAATAAGCCATTGTATGCGGGGTGCACAACATTCACCAGGATGTCAGCAGTGTTAGCTTTGGTGAACTTGAAGGCCAGATATGGGTGGAGTGACAAAAGCTTCACCGCGTTGCTAGCATTGTTGAAAATGATGCTTCTTCAAGACAACGTACTCCCAAAAAATCAATATGAGGCAAAGAAGATTTTATGTCCTGTGGGTTTGGAGTACCGGAAAATTCATGCCTACCCTAACGATTGCATCTTATACAGAAATGAATTTGCAACACTGAGCAAGTGCTCAACATGTGGGGTATCCCGTTACAAGGTGAAGGATGGCGATAGTGATGATTATGCAATGCAAAAGAACGCATGTCCAGCAAAAGTTTGTTGGTATCTTCCCATTATTCCAAGATTCAAGAGGTTGTTTTCTAATCAAAATGATGCCAAACATCTTAGTTGGCATGCAGAAGGAAGAGTGGTTGATGGGTTGCTTCGACATCCTGCTGATTCTCCTCAATGGAAGACAATTCATTCTTTGTATCCTGATTTTGGGTCTGAGCCAAGAAACCTAAGGCTTGGGCTTGCTTCAGATGGTATGAATCCTTTTGGTAGCTTAAGTACTAATCATAGTTCATGGCCAGTTTTGTTAATCATTTATAACCTCCCTCCTTGGCTATGCATGAAGCGAAAATACATGTTGCTGGCTATGATGATAGCTGGTCCAAGACAACCAGGCAATGATATCAATGTGTATCTGACTCCGTTGATTGAAGACTTGCGGAAATTGTGGGTTGATGGCGTTGAGGTTTTTGATGGCAATGTGAAACAACCTTTCTTGTTGCGTGCAATGGTCTTTTGCACCATTAATGACTTTCCTGCTTATGGGAATTTGAGTGGATATAGTGTGAAAGGGCATCACGCATGTCCTATTTGCGAGAAACATACAAGCTACCTCGAACTGAAGCATGGAAAGAAAACAGTCTATAATAGGCATCGCAAATTTCTCAATCTTTATCACCCGTATCGCCGATTGAAGAAAGCTTTTAATGGTAGGTGTTAGACTGAAATTGCACCTAAACCGTTGGATGGAAAGCAAGTTTATGATCGGGTGAAGGACATTATCACTATCTTTGGGAAGACCCAAAAGAAGGAAGCGATTGAAAAGAACATTTGGAAGAAAAAATCAATTTTCTTTGATCTTCCGTACTGGTCCGATCTAGAAGTTAGACATTGTATAGACGTGATGCACGTTGAGAAAAATGTATGCGACAGCTTGATTGGCACCTTATTGAACATAAAACGTAAAACTAAGGATGGTTTGAAAAGTCGTCAAGATTTGGTTGAATTAGGTATACGTCAACAGTTGCATCCCATTGTAGAGGGTCATCAAGTCTATTTGCCACCAGCATGTCACACCACGTCAACAAAGGAGAAAAAAAGTTTTTGTCAAACTTTGCGAAATTTGAAAGTCCCACAAGGATACTCTTCAAATTTCAAGAGCCTTGTGTCAGTGCAGGAGCTTAAATTAGTAGGATTGAAGTCTCACGATTGCCACATTTTAATGCAACAATTGTTGGCCATGGCCATTCGAGGTATGTTGCATGAGAAAGTACGGGTTTCCATAACTCGTCTATGTTTTTTCTTCAATGCTATTTGTAGCAAAGTTATTGGCCCAAGACAACTGGATGAACTGGAGCACGAGGCTGCCATTGTGCTTTGTGAATTGGAAATGTTATTTCCGCCTTCTTTTTTTGACATAATGGTACATTTAATTGTCCATCTTGTTAGGGAGATAAGGTTATCTGATCCGATTTTTTTACGATGGATGTATCCTGTTGAGCGGTACATGAAGGTCTTCAAAGGTTATACAAAAAATCAGTACCGACCAGAAGCTTCAATTGTTGAAAGGTATGTCGCCGAAGAATGCATTGAGTTTTGTACTGAGTACGTCGATGCACTTCAACCTGTAGGGATTCCGCAGCCGTGACATGTGTAATATCTAGAGTTTTAAACCATGTGTTTAAGCCTAAATTAAGCCGGATTAGGCATAAGATTAAGAATTATAAATATGCTTTGGAATCCTTTGAAGAAAGCTTAAGAAAATAGTTGAGAGAAGAAGGAGAAAACAGTTTCGAACATCTCACGCTAACAGCGTGAGATTCCATGCTAACAGCGTGGACTGGCCGA
>PYAF01000873.1:173374-186121 GCA_007407185.1 Glycine tomentella
TAATGAGTAATGTTATGAGAAACTGGATCAGCAGGGGTGTGCCTTTGTGTTTTGTGTGTGTGACTTTGATGTTAGTTCATACATAATGCATCAAGAAAAACGATTCTGTGCTTCTGCTGGGTTTTATAAACCCTGTTTTAAACGTTAAACTGATATTATGAATGATAACACGTCGGAGGCCTACGGGGTGTTACAACATGACTTATCCCGAGGAGGTTGTGGTACACGGGGTTTCAATGTGGTCAGTATGTCTCGAAAAGAAGTTGAACAAGCACATTTGTATATTCTGAATAACACAGCTGAGGTATTGCCGTACATAGAGATGCACAAACAATACATCATAGATTCGAACCCAAACATGAACATCATGAAGGCATTTCAGAAGCATAACAAGACTTTTGTTAAGTGGTTCAGAGATAAAATTGTTAGAGATCAAACAACATCAACAAAGTTAACTCTATTAGCGGTTGGGCCAAACCTTAATGTTCCAACTTGGAAGGGATACGACATCAACAACTACTCCTTTTACACTAAATCCCATGATGATAAAAGTAGTGTGCAAAACAATGGTGTAAGTGTTGAGGCTTCTTCGGAACATTTTTCTAGTGCATCAGATAAAAAACCGATTCGAGCTTCGATGCCTTACTTTGGTGTCATTGAAGAAATATGGGAACTTGATTATAATGAATTCAGAGTGCCTGTATTTAAGTGTAACTGGGTTAATGGAAACAGTGGTTTTCATGTGGACCAATATGGTTTTACTTTAGTTGATTTTCAAAAACTAGGTTACAAAGACGAGCCTTTCATCCTGGATGAACAAGCGAAACAAGTTTTTTATGTGCAAGATCCTTGTAACTCAAGGTTGTCTGTGGTTTTTCAAGGAAGAACAACCGCCATGTGTTATGAAAGTGAACACCCTGTACATGACAAACATGAGATGCCGCCTCTGTATGCGCAAATACCTCCAATTGGTGACGAACATATGATGGATGATGAGCATGCAATTCGTACGGATCACCAAGAAGGCTTGTGGGAAAAGAACAAGACGTAAGTAATGTATGTCAAAGTTTCAACGGTTATATGTTCTGAGTTAAATATACCAACCTGCCATTTAATTACTTATTTCTTACCTTTGCATTTATGTTTACCGTACATTGTAAATTATGACAACTTACTATAAATTATTTATTTATTTGCAGAAATTAATGGCAACACCACCGCAACCCCCTCTGCCAACAGATGCACCTTCAGAATCTACATCGAGGAAGACAAGGCAATCAACCAAACTAAGATGCTTGACAGGAAGGAAGCTGTACCAGCGTAGACCAACCGTTGTAGTCAATCCTCTAACTGGGAGAGGATCTGGTCCCCACAAAGAGAAGTTCCACAGCTACCTAGGTGTTGTAGCACGAGAAAAAATTCCTATACTCCACGAAAGTTGGAAAGAAGTTCCGGAAAATCTAAAGCAGCTAATATGGGATGACATCTTGGTATTTCACATTACCTTGTTTTTTTCTTATTTGCTGAAGGACATTATTAAACCTACAAGGTATGTGTCTTAATGTGAGTTGTTTTTGTGCAGTGAAAATTTGAGATTTCCGAACCAGTTGCAGTGAAGAACAAGGTGATGTCATCGGTGGCCACAAGATGGAGGCAATTTAAGTCTTCCCTGACTTGTAATTACATATACGGTGATAAACAGGGGCAAGATAAAGGAGATCCTTGTGTTAAGTATGGGTTAGATCATGATACTTGGGAAGCATTTGCTGCAAGTAGGAAAAATCCTAGTTGGCAGGTAAGACAACTGGTTATAAGAAGTAAACATGTTATCAAGTAGCTTAAAATTACAATCAGACTTTTGAATTTTGTGATATTTTGGTTTTTTACACTGGGAGTTAGGAAAAAGGCTCAAGAAATTCAGAAATTCAATGATTGCCCACACGTCCTATCTCGAGGGGGTTACGAGTTGCTTGAAAAAAAACTAATGGAAGAAAAGATGAAGAAAAGACAAGAAGATGCAATGAACATTGAAAACCCTACCTTGATCGAAGACCCACCATCTCCAATACCAAGACATGTTAAGTGGAAGCTAGCTCGAACAAAGACATATGGAAGAATGACGTCTACAACGGCACAAGACATTTCAGCTAAAATAGTGAGTTAATGTTGACCTCTTGTGTTCAAGTAGCTAAAATTTATGTGTGCACCAACCTTATTATTTTGTGTTTGTCATGTGCTTTGTCATGTAGGACTCCTTACAAGAACAAACAACACAGGGAAGCTTTGTTCCACAAGGTCAAAATGACATTCTCAACACTGCGTTAGGGCGACCAGAGCACCCTGGTCGTGTTCGTGTAGCAGGTACTGGCATGACAATACAACAATATTTTGGACAGGCATCTCGTGGTTCAGGTAGTTCTCTGGCATCTATGACTCCACATGATTTCGCTACCCTTCTTGAAAAAATGAAAGAAGACTGGAGGAGAGAACAAGAGGATGTTACCAAAAAAACAGTTGAGAAAATGAAAAAAGAGTTGAAGGAGGCCATCATAATGGAGTTGTCCCAAATTGCATCACCAACGTTTACTGATGTTGACGAACCGTTTCAGGAAATAGTTGCACGTGTCAGCACAAAGGGGAGTTGTGCTGCAAATGCAAATAAGCCATCAGCAGAAGAAAATATTACGCCTGCCGTTCGTACTATGGGACTGTATGTTGTTTGTGAACATTCGATGAAGCTGGCAGCCATGGGAACAGTTCAGCACGGGGTGGCCACCATACACAATGTGGCTTATGCAGATGATGTTTTCAGAGTGAATGTCACTGAAATTATTGCTGCAGACGCAGAAGTTCCTTTCCCGTCATTGAAATCCAATATGTGAGACAAACTCTTGGCACATTTGTTGCGTGGCCCACATATCTTGTCAAAGCCGTACCTCCCCAGGTATTCATCTATGGCGTTTTTCCATTTATTTGACAAGTTTTATGATTTTTAAATTAAGTTGTCATTTTCACGACCTATTCAATAATTAACATGACTTTGTTATTCAAAAAATATAGGATTTACAATTGCGTACTACAAAACCCAGTGAACCTATTGAACGGTCAGACAATGATTGTGGAGATGACCTATTGGGCGATTTGATAATGAATCTCTTTCATTTTTACAAGAATCCCGTTGAGTTGTTGTGGGATGGATCTAAATTTGGTCTCCCTAATGTAGTGACACCATTGTTAATAACTTTTAATGATGTCAACGAAATCATTTCAGGCGACAAAAGTTTGAACATATCTATCATACAGCTGTGGATGATGTAAGTACAATTTGCATTACGTTACCTTTAATTTGTAAGCTTTGTTATTGGGTAACATTTGATGTTATATATTTTACTTGGATTAAATGTCTTCAAATTAGGTTTATGGAAGACCAATGTAGAAGCTTAGGGCATAATTCTGTCTATGGATTCCTTGAGCCTCAAATGTTACACTGTGCAAAGGAAACAAGTCAAGAGTGTGAAAATTACATTGAAACATGGGTCAAGGAATCACAAAGACAGTTATACCTAGGAGCTTACTTCAATCAGTAAGCACAAAAAATTAGTTTGTATATCCCAATGCCAATTTGTCCATGTTAACCCATTTTGAATTTTTATTCATTGCAGGGCCCATTGGCAACTTCTTGTGGTATGTCCATGGTCTTATGTAGTTGTTTGGTTTTGTTCATTACATAGGAAGCCTGATATTCACATAAAAACCACCATTAACAAGTTAGTTGAAGTAATTTTTATAAACTTAACCATATTTGCACCATTAACCCTCATTGATGTTTTGTACACCCAATTTAGGGTAATGAAGAAATTGAAGGGAACATTCCGTGTTAAAACGTCTAATGCCATACCAAAATGGATTGAAGTCAAGGTTAATGATTTAATGATTATTGTCTGCATAGTAATGTTATTGGCGTTAATGTGATATCTGTTCATTACAATACCTTTTTTGTCTCATTTTAGAGCCATCTTCAACCTGGAGGCTATGAATGCAGCTATTACGTCATGCATTGGATATGGAACATAGTCAGCGGGTATGTGAGGAGTGACTGGAATAAGGTATATTACATTTTGTACACATTGTGTTTACACTTGTTTAACTATGAACTTATTACATTTTTCATTGGAAATATTTTGTTGCAGTTTTTATGTGTGATGTAGTGGTTTGTCGATCAGACACCGTTAGACATGGCGTACATAACAACAATTTGGCAAAAATGGGCAGCGTATTTGTTACAACTTCACAAGACTGCACAGACACAACATTAGATGTTATAGGAGAAACTACTACCATGTATGTCCAATTTTTTTGAAGACTTTATGAACAAAATTTCCCGACATAAATATTTTGGACACTGTATTTTCGTGTGTTGGGTGTCGTTATATGTAATTGGATTCATACTATTTTGTTTGTTATGAGTTTTCTTCCTAATTTAAGGTTTTAGTCCTCCATCCCAGCAAGGTATGTGTACTCTTCTTTGCTTGAGTTGAGCGTTCAATGTACCGCTTTACACAGGTTAACACTTTCGTTTTCACTCTTTCCTTTGTTGCCTGCTTGCTTGCAACTTGCCATCACAATTAACTTCAATGTCATTCCTATATATAGTGGATGAAGAACACCAGAAGGAAGGCACTTTTTGATTCACTGGAGAAAATGAAAGAAGGTTATGAAGGACAGTAACTCAGTATGAATCAATGAACTTTACATCTATTTCTTTTTTGTATTCAACTTGGATTGCTCCTTTCCTTTCTCATACAGCTGATCATGCTTGGCCTTGTGAAGGTTGTATTGCCACAAAGTGCAAGGTCGATCTGTTGTTACCGAAGGACAATCATGTTGATATAGTAACATTTTGTTACAAAGACACATATTTTGCAAAAAAGTTGTTCATTATTAGGTTTGTCATATCTGTCCATTGTTTTTCTCTTTCATTTTTTTAATTGACTCTGTTGATTGCTTCGCCCGCAATCTGTTGCCTTATGGTCCCTGTTCAAATTTCTTTGGTGTTTGGGGATATGGGATATAAGTATCTTTAATTTGGTCAACTTATGTCTTTCTTCAAGGGTGGTGTTTTTGGGTTTGCTTTTAGCTTCAGTAGGGGGTCTCCCACTGTCTATATCTATCTCTTGTTCTTGGGATTGGGTGTTGGTGGGGATTGGTGATCCAAATAGTTTTCTTCCAATTGGGGCCTTTCATTTGTACCTGTCACAAACTAGATACTTCTTGTCAATCACAGTTTATAACTTTTCAGTGATACTACTACTACCCTCTGCTGTCTTCATGATTCTGACCTCATTAAAAAAAAACTACTAGCTTCTGCTGTGTTCATGATTCTTAGCTGAGTATATCAGCTTGGTTTCAGCAATTGTGTTGTTCACATGTTTATCAATGACACATTTGCAGTGGTGTTTCTTGGGTGGCTTGCTTTGCTTGTAACCAGGGCTTAATAATAATAATAATCAAGCCCTATACTGTGACCCGCATGATTTATCAGCTCTGAAGGAGTTTGCAGGCAACCTTACAAGTGGCTCTATCATCACAGCATGGTCCAATGCCACTTTCTTCTGCAACTGGGTTGGAGTTGTTTGTGCTAATGTGACTGGTGATGGTGGTGGAAGAATTGCAAGACTTGCAACTCAAAGTTGATCGTAAATTAAATGCGTCTCAATGGTACAATTTGACCCTCTTTGGTACAGCTACATAAACTAAATGTGCTGAATCTTTCATTGAATCACCTTAACGGTGTTTTGCCTGTGAGTTGTCCAAGTTGAAGCAGTTGAATATTTGTGTCAATTTAGTAACTGGAGATCAAGTTACCAATGATCTTCAGACGCTTGATTTGTCTGTATTTTATTTCGTGACTTACTAATTTTTTCTTCATGGTTGGTATTTCATGTGAACAGGTGATTGTTGAGCATTTGACAGTAGAAGAAGCTGCTGGGCTAAAAGAGGGATTCCAGCTTATGGATACAAACAACAGAGGCTTATCTAACATTGATGAATTACGAGTAGGGTTGCATAAACTTGGTCATCAAGTTCCCGAATCAGATGTCCAAGCTCTTACGGAAGCTGTGAGTATTACTATCACCTTTTACCTTCAACCTTTATTCAACAACTGATATTTATATAAGATTGAGGTCTTTTATTTTATTTTCAGTGAAATTTCTTTTTAATATGTGAACTAAATGCAAACTTGGATCTTAGTATAACTGTATTAGGTAAATTGCAAACACCAACAGGTTACTGGTTCTTTAATTAGGTATGCTTAACTAAAAAATGCCACAAGCAGGCATTCTTAATTCATTTCTTCCTTCAGTGCCATTTTTGTTCTTCCTTATAACAAGCTTCACAATTGAAAGTGCTGCATGGTTGTATAATTAATGTTAGATCATTGTATAACACACATCCACTTAGAAGGTTGTCTTGTTCACTCCTAACATTTGGGAGCTGCTTTCACAGGGTGATGTACATGGGGATGGGCACCTTAGATTATGGAGAGTTTGTAGCCATTTCTGTTCATCTGAGAAAGATGGGAAATGATGAGCATCTTCGCAAAGCCTTCCAATTTTTTGATCAGAACAAAAGTGAGTATGGTGACATTGAGGAGCTGCGTAGTGCCTTATCAAATGATCTTGACACAAACAGTGAAGAAGTTGTCATTGCAATTATGCATGATGTGGACACAGACAAGGTCAGTCCATTTCTACCTTGTAGATCAATTTCTTTTTAGTTAATCTTTTTTGTGGTTATACATAAATAGTACATATTTGTCACAATGTTTTGTTACTCGATATGCACAGAAGTTGGATAGCTTTGTTGCTTTCGTAATTTTCTTTTTATTTCTTTTGTGGTATGCTGTTTTGCCAGCTTTACAGCTTTACAACTGGTTTTATCTTGAGTATTTATTTTCTGTTTTTATTTTTTGAAAATAATTAAGGTGATGCGTGGTTTGCTTTGATTTGAGTAGTTATTTTCTGTTTTTATTTTTTGAAAATAATTTTTATTTGTAAATTTTTAAGATTTAGAAAACATGTATCAAGAGAAAAATACTGTAAGGTGCCATTCTATTTTTACTTCTTCAGAAAATACTGAAAATGTTAATTTGTTGTTTTCATTTTTTGACCTGTTTTTTAAAATATTTTCAAAGAAGATATTTTTTAATTTTTAAACTAACGTAATTTCACTTTTATTTGCTGTTTTCTTTGAAAATAAAAGCAGAAAAAACTCAAATCATTCGGCTACTATATTTGATGATCTTTTAAACAACGTGAGTGAATTCGACTGATATCTTAGGCAGTATAATTGCTACACTTACATGAATGGAGAAGTATTTGCATTAGGCATGCAACAATTTGTATACTCTATGCTACTCCTATTCACTTTCTCTTTCATGTTTTTGATAGAGGTTGAAGATCATGCGAGTAAAAAGGACACAGGGGAGTCACTTGACAAAGGTCATTCTCTAAAAATCTAGTATAAAATTATTGAATACTCAAGAGATATGTAATATTTTTTTAATTGTTTCACCAGATGCTATGCTTGCAAGAGTTGTAAAAGAGAAAAAGTTGGCTTTAGTTAAAGCATGGGAAGAAAGTGAAAAGACAAAAGCAGAGAACAGGCAAGCGCTCATCTCATAGTTTGTTAAATACCCTAAGAATATAAACCATGTATGTTCTGAGAGCTTTGACACGAGGCAATGTGCTAGAGATTTATAATCTAGAGCTTTAGCTCAACTAGTTTATTTGAAAACTTACCCATTTAGTTGGCTGTAATTTTGATCAAGATGCATATGTTTTAGTCTTGTACAAGTGTCAATATTAATTACATTATCAATACTTAAAACTGAGTTTGATGAAAGTAAAATTATCATATAGGGCATAGGCTCTCCGCAGTTGAATTTTGGGAGGATAGCAAGAAAGCATCAGTAGAGGCATAACTCAAGAAAATTGAGGTGATCATTTTCTGCATGAACACTGTGATTGTTAGCTAACCGTGACAATTGGCAAGAGAATTGGATCTTCTTTGTGACTAGATTTGTGTTCAATTAATGCATCAATATGACTTGTTTTATAAATTATCACTTATTTGACCTGTATGTTACTTAAAAAAAATTTGCTTTATCAGGAAAACTTTGAAAAAAAGAAGTCCGAATATGTAAAAATCTTTATTGTGCTACTATTATCTTCTCTGTATGCCACTGATATTTCTCGACTTATTTAGACATTTGAGGAAGCTCATACCAAACGTGATGGGAAGATTGACAAGGAAGAATGCTGAAACCTTGTCTTGCCGCATCCATCCCTTTTGAAAAATATGACTCTTCAGTATCTCAAGTGAGTTTCTTTCCATTACTAACCACTCTTTGGATTTCAAATTATCTCGCAAGTGAGGGAAATGTAACCAAGCTTATTTGGATGTGTTAAAATGAATCATAATATCATTGAGGCAAATCTTAACCAGTAACCCAAGGCACAAGTAAAAGCATGAAAAATGCTTATTTATTATTTTTTTTGTTAATGCACCCCTACTATGATTTCATTGCATTCCCAATGCAATTTTCAATAAATAAAAATGAAAATTCTAATATTATTGATTCTTTAGGCAGTGCCTCTGGGCTGAATTCATTTTTTCGCTAATTCAAACTGGATAGCAAGTCCCTACAATTAAAATGATAATCTCCAGTATTAATAAAGACAACGTATTTTCGTTTGTTCAAATATTTATATAGCAAAAGTTTCAAATCCTAACTAGTTCGAATGTTTAGTGGTATAATTCAGAGTTATAACTAGTTCTACTACTAATACTAATAGTTACCTCCCATGATTAGTGAATGCAAATATGTCTCTCAACATGTAATATGTCAGCATAAACACTGACAAAAACTCATTGCATGAACACACGTTTTTGCTTTTCTAATAATGAGTACATGCTGGTGACCTGCTTGGTTATCAGGCTGGAGGTTTGGAAAAGCTTACACTAAACAGCCTATACGATGATGCACTCAGGAGAGAAACAACCAAAATGGCAGCTATAATCCATGGGAGCCAGCACCAGGGGAAACATGCTGCAAGTGTATTGCTGCACCACCCATTTTTTGCGTCTAATACAGTTGCTGCTCAACCTTCTGTTCAGATGGCTGCCATGTCCAACCAACAGCAAGCTTTCCTGTTTCAACAAATTCAATACAATGATGCCCCCCAACAACAGTTTGTACATCCTTTTAGAAATCCTTATGGAGCCGTCGCTGTCCACCCTGGAGCCTCAGGTACGCATGTTCAAGTTGAACAATAAGTATACAGGTGTCATCTAGCTCGACATTTCCTGTGGAAAACAATTCCTTAATAAGCTCAAGGTTAAAAAGAAATGGATACTCTGATTACTCTCAGCTTTCGATTCTGATGAGATTGGGAAACATGAAGAAAGAATAGACTTGTATCATAGGTTGGCTGTGTGGCATAGTTAGCTAGAGTCAAATTCTTTTTGAATAATTAGCACAGAGGGTTGGTTCATTATATGATTTTTTATGTACACGGTAAATTGATAATGAGCTCTGACTTAAACGACTTAGTTTCATTTGCCCGTGGTTGAGAAACTTCAATGCTTGAACAGAAAATTTGTTCTCTTTAACAAACTAAGATTCAATATTTTGTGCAATACTACAAATCACCCTTATGGAAATTTTAATAAATGAATGCAGGGTCGTGAACCATTTGTTTCGTATGAGGGTGTTGAGCATCTGCACCGGTTGTAATTTTTTCAAACCGGTATTTCTTGCTTCATCCTTCCACAACACCATAACAAGAAAGAAGGAATAATTTAAATCCGAAGTAAGTAACCACCTGAAATATGTAGTGTCCAAATGAGACTACTTCATGAATTACGCAATGTTACCAAATTATAAATGGCCACCTTTGCATGCTCAACTGAATGGGAAGACCTTTAATTTCCCTTTACTGAATTATTTGTATTCATTTTGCTGTGTAAAAGTTAAGTTATATCATATGCACTCCTTGCATTATTGATTTGCTTATTGATTGTTCAAATTATAAATTGCAAATACAACAAGTCATTGAAGAGTTGTTTCCATTTGGCAAAGGGCTTTGCCATGCATACTGGGGCCCAAATTTTTGGGTATTCTATATGATCTCGGACAAAGGACTTGCTTTCATATTCATAAAAGTTGCCTTTAACGTCTACGCACCAACAGGATCATTCACTACTCATCTAGTACCTCAGGTAACATTTACTTTTGTATTTTTATTATCTTAGTAACTTGTTTTTTTATTAAACCAACAAAAACACACAGTGGACTGGATATGTTAGGAATGGATCTGGTTAACCTAATCACATGCTTTTGTGGTAATGTCAAAACAGATGACTGAACATACATTATTATAATTAAAGGTTGTACATTTCATTAGTATGACAAGGTGGAGAATGATGTTATATAAATTTCTTCAAACTAGTTTTCATGCAGCATGACCTAGCCACTTATACATTACAAAAATTATCTTTTAATGTTGTTCACATACCTCATTCATTGGATGATCCTTATCCCATTTTCCAAGAATAAAAATATAGATTATAAATATAATGTTCACATGGAAACCACGACTTGGTTACTCAAACTCAGCACTAGTTCGACATAAAGAAAATGATACTTCTCAAACTCATAATATAATAGAAATACACTTCCAAGGTACTTTTTACAACCTTGCCTACTTGCTACTGTTGTGCCATGCAAATATCAACTTTCTTCAATTGCATGCATTGGTCTTATCTGCTTCTTCATAATTCACATAATGTTATCTTTATGTAACTTTTAATGTTGATATGTTTAAATAGTCTTCTTCAGTCCGTTATAGGAAGATAGTAGTGGTACGACATTAGAAGTTACTTAAAGGGTTATCTCATCACTATAATTCATGTTACTTATAATTGATAATACATTTTACTCAATGCTACCGCATTTGCAGCTGCGGTGGCATGGGAACCTGGACAGCCATTGGTCATAGAGGAAGTTGAGGTAGGTCCACCACAGGCAAATGAGGTTCGTATCAAGATCTTGTTCACCTCACTCTGCCACACTCATGTCTACTTTTGGGAAGCCAAGGTAATCAATGCCTCTAATTTCTCAATATTACTATTTCTCTAAACTATAATTAAAACATATGCTGAAATTGTTAAATTGAATATATTACATACTCACACACCTTTATTTCCACGGATATTTGCTCACGAAGCAGGAGGGTATGCACAAATTTCCATCGTCAAAAACAGAGCATGTTTCTTAATCTCAATGTTCAACGTACACACACACACACACACACACACACATATATATATCTTATATTTAAATTCAACATTTGTATTTTTTCTCTTTGCTTTCAGAATTGTGGAAAGTGTTGGGAGGGTGTGACGGATCTCAAGCCTGATGATCATGTGATTCCAATCTTCACCGGGGAGTGCAAGGAGTGTGATCATTGCAAATCAGAATAAAGTAACATGTGTGACATCTTAAGGATTAACACCGACCGTGGAGTGATGCTGAATGCTTGCAACGCAAGGTTTACAATGAATGGACGACCAGTATACCACTGAGGGAACCACCACTTTCAGTGAGTTCACTATAGTACGTATTGGTTGTGTTGCCAAGATCAACCCTGCTGCCTCACTTGACAAAGTTTGTGTTCTGAGCTGTGGAATCTCAACAGGTTAGAATAATTACATTTTTCTCTTTTAGTTAATTGAACAATTTCTCTTTGAATTAACCATGTCATTGGTTTTAACTTTAATATTAATATTGAAGGTCTTGGTGCAACATTGAATGTTGCAAAACCAAACAAAGGTTCAACAGTGGCTGTATTTTGGATTGGGAGCTGTGGGCCTTACTGTGAGTTGTCTCTTCGTAATTAATATGTAATTTTGGTGCATACTAACTTATTAACTGTTTTTGCTTTTACATTTTCTGTAGGGTGTCGAGGGAGCTAGACTTGCTGGTGCTTCTAGGATAACCTATATTGATTTTAATTCTAAGACATTTACAGCAGGTGAGGAAACGGTTAAAAAACCTTGCACTAGTGCACACATACACACATACTTCTCCATTGCTTGGAAGAGTCTATTTGAACTTATATGGAAGTTGCTTATAATCTTTCTAAAAGCTATTTTTAGGTTTTTCTGGTAAATAACTTCTTTGAAACTTTAGTCCTATACCCTAAACCAAATGGTGTCATGTGATCCATGTAGTTGAGTTCCTATAGTGGAATAAGGTTTTGTTGTTGTCTAGTAAGCTTGATAGACTGACATTTAATAAGAATTTATAAACTAAATGCTTAATTAAGCTATATATCCAAACACATTCATAACCATCATAATTTTTTTTTATCAGCAAAGATATATAAAATATATATTAGAAAAGGATAGATACAATACCTGTAATATCTGGAATTTTTTAAACATATGAGTAAGCACGTGTTAATCTTAGGATTAACCTTATAATGGAGGAAATATTATTAGGCCTTGGAATCCCTTGGAAGGAGGCTTAAACGCTTGAGAAAGAGTGGAAATAGGCTTTTCTGGCCTGCGGCGCGACCCACGTGAAGTGCGGCGCGACCCGCGCCATATGTATAAATATACCAATGCTGTCTGCCATCCCAAGTGGGTAGCGTGGATGTCCAAGTGGGTAGCGTGAAGTAC
>PYAF01000873.1:186221-227235 GCA_007407185.1 Glycine tomentella
CATCTGCCTATATAATTGTTTATGTTTGATCTGGATCAGCAGGGGTTTGTTTTAGGTTTCTGTGTGTGGTTTTATATTTCATGCATAATGTAATCAAGATAAACGATTCTATCGCTTCCGCACCGCGCTTACTAAACGCTAATAGCGTGTTATGTATATCATTGATGATAACATGCCGGAGACGTCCGGGGTGTTACAATACCACAGACCAAAAAGTCCATGAAAACAAAAACTGCCTATTGCAGCCTAATACATAGATAGCATGAATTAAGATGCCATGCATAGGCGGAAATGTGAAATAAAACCCCTAAGAACGAGAAAAGGAAAATAGGTAGTGAATTAAGGACAGATTTAATTAGGACAATCATAACCATCATCATAATGATATTGCCATTAAAGATATTAAATAACTCTGCATTAATTCTTTTGCTGAATGTCTGTATTCTTGTCTACAGCTAAGAAGTTTGAGTTACAGAGTTTGAGAATCCAAAAGATTATGACAAGCCAGTTCAAGAGGTTTGTCACCTACTATTGACTGATTCATGAAATAATACATAGCTTTTACAATAACTTGAATCTCTTCAATTCATTTCAGGTGATTGCTGAAATGACTGGAGGGGGCATGCTGACCCTAGTGTTCAGTATCAATGATATGATCTCTGCATTCGAATGTGAGCATGATGTAAAGTTCCTCATGTTTGTCTTCTCTAGTCATTTAATTTTTTTGCTTACTGCAGTGCATCAATGCATGTCTTCAAATGCAAAGTCCTAAATTCCCATTCTGACTTCCTCTGTACGTTGAATGCAGGGGGCTTTGCCATGCATACTGGGCCCCAAATTTTTGGGATTCTATATCATCTCAGACAAAGGAGTAGCAGAGCATTGGTTAAAATTAAACAACCTATGGTGCAAGAGGGTGACTCCTTATGTTGATTGTATTTAATTTGTAATTGATGTTAACAATTTCCATATAAAGACATGTACATGTATGCATGCAGTACTGTGCATGTGTGTTGAACTAAGTCCAAATGATGTAAAAGTTCATGTCATATTTTAAAATGACTGTAAATAAATTACGTATGTTGTACATGTCAATTTATTTAAAAAAAATTTGTGTATTTTAAAGTCAATTATTTAAAAGAATTCGCGTATTTCAAATCAATTTTTATAAATAATGGTGGTCCAATAATTATTTGCAACTAACGATTCAAAGTCAATTATTTATAATAACTGTCTTAGATTATGCTTTGGATCCCCAAATACAAAGTCAATTCTTTAAAATAACTGACTTTGAAAGTGCCCATCTATCCCTATTCAAAGTCATTTGTTTAAAAGCACAACTTAATAATGTGACTGCTTCTTAACCTTTCTAAGTCGGTTTTTAGTGGAGACCGACTTTAAAATGTGTTAGATACTGACCCTTTCTAAGTCGGTTATTAGTGGGGACCGACTTAATATGACCATGCTACATGCCTTTCAAAGTCAGTTCCTTAAAAGAACCGACTTTGAAACTGCCCTTTCTAAGTCGATTATTTTGATAACCGTCTTTGAAGTTTAACTGTTAAAAAAAAAATCGTTTCAAAGACGGTCTCTACAAAACCGACCTTGTTGATACATACCTTTCAACTACGGCTGAGACAAAGTCGGTTGTACAACCGACTTTGTATGCATCAAATGACCAACTTTGTAAGTGGCAGCTGTAGTAGTATGGTGAGACTTGTGGAGACTTTTAACACTATAGTCAACAAAAATTTCAAAAGACTAACTGACAGTACTTAGGATGAAACAGAAGATACCTATGAGAAGGACCATGATATTTGTAAATGTGGGATGGTAAGGAACTAAGGATGGTTATCAGTTGGTAGTTGCCTTTTTTGGTGTGAAAGGCAGGGAGCACTTGCATGCATGCAAGACAGGTATTTGATTAGAGTTGTCAAAATGGTCTACTTCATCCTATTTAACCTTGACTTACATGGAGCACTTGCATGCTTGCAAGACAGGTATTTGATTAGAGTTGTCAAAATGGTCTACTTCATCCTATTTAGCCTTGACTTACATGGATTGGGATAAGAAAAAGGCCCATATAAAAAAAATTTATAGAACAAAAATGTTTAAAGAATCTTAAGGAGGGAATTTCTTCATACACCATTCAATAATCAGATACACCCAGCAAATAACAGTGAATATTTGAAATTGCCCTTTAGTAAAAATGTTAAGCACGAACTCCTTGCACCATTCAACTTCTTCGTTCTTGCGTCCACTTGTTCATTGTCGCACCATTCTCCTTTGTTCTCGCGTTCAGCTTCTTCAGTCTCGCATCCAAGTTGTTCATCTCAACAAGGATGGAGTGCTTCCTCGTTTGTCATTGATCTGATCGATTTTTCATCATCGCTCCTATGAGTTTCTTTGTCGCTTGGTTTTTTTGTAATTTTTTTTGTGTTAAACCAATTGTCAATCCTTATGGCTCATATCGATTGCCAATCCATATGACTCATATCGATTGCCAATCCATATGACTCATATCGATTGCCAATCCGTATGGATTTTTTTTAAATTTTTTTTATAATTGCTTTTCTTTTAGCAATAAGATCCTTTATTTTTTTTTCAATGAACAATTTATTGAATTTATCGCTTGAATTGAAATGGTTGTTTCAGAAATCATTGGATTATTCTTATAAATTGTTGAATCTTTTTTTGCTTTCGGTCAATTCATGTATCTTTTTCAATTTAAATTTAATAATAGAAATTTGAAAAAAAATTATTTTCATTAGGCCTATAATACTTTTGGTAATTCTTTTTAGTTTTGAAATTGAAATTGTGGGTTGATTGTACTTTATTGAAGTTGTGGGTTGATTTGAAGTGTTAGACTAATAGTTGAGAAAATTGGTAGATTATGGTTAGAACAAGAGGATTGCGTTGGGTTTTGGGCAGAGTTTTAGGTAGAGAGGGTAGTGGTAATGAAGCAGAAACCCCTCAGCGTCGAAGGCCGACAACAACAACACGTAGATAACGGGCATGTGCATTTATTCCTGAGGATGTTGCTGCTCACGAGTAGCCTCATATTCTAGTTATGGAGGATGAAGGTGTAGATTTAAAGGGTTTTCTAGGCGGGCCCAAGATACATCAATGTTGACATTATATGTTAAATCATGTGGCAGCCAAAGTGTGGGCAGGAGAGGTATTTATGTGTTTAATTGTAAGATATTACATATTTTTGTCATTTTAATTGTCGTAATTAATTATTATTATTATTTGCAGCAACGTGCTAAGTTGAAGTTGGCTTCTCATGGAAGGAAGGTGCAAAAATTTGGAAGCTTGCACCTGAAATTGAAGGTTTAGTGGCTGGTATAAACTTAAGCCCTCTAATTACATGTTCAGTGGAGACAGGAGATAGGAGACTTTTATCTGCTTTTGTGGAGAGATGACACAAAAAAACTAGCATTTTCCATCTGCCCATAGGAGAGATCACTATTATCCTTAATGATCTGACATCATTGTTACATCTACCAATTATAGGTGCATTCCATACCTATGATGCAATAGATGTAGAGCAAGTAGTCCAGTTGTTAGTTGAGTTGCTTGAAGTCACTAAAAAAGAAGCATAAGTTGAGACAGAGCAATGCCGCGAGGCATATGTTTGACTTGCTTGGCTGCGAGACATTTATCGTCTGACATGTGAGTCAAGGCAATGGGCTATAGCAGCTAGAGCATATTCGCTTCATCTTGTAGGTTGCATAATATTTACTAACAAGAGTGTCACACATATCGGTGTGGTATTCTTGGACGAGGTTGAGGATGTTGTATTATTTCATTGACTATGATTAATGTATGCATTTAATTTATATATGACTATTATAATTCTTTTCACAAAAAATTGTGTTCCTTGTCTATGTTACAAAGTTACAAACATATAAACAATAACAAATAGTTCAATCTTCTCCTAAATCAACATGTTGTGTGGGCAACCTCATCAAATTAGTATACTGATGCATTCGACTAATATAAGGAGTAGACCACTGTTTTGCTTGATAATGACAATGTGTTGACCATAACAAAGCAGTTTGGGGCATAGGACATCCATCTCCCAGGAAAACCTATTACAATCATAGTACACATTCAAATATAAATAACATGTGTTTTATCCTTGCAATTAAAGTAAGATGGTCATTATTATTGAAAACAATATGAACACACACAATAACCAAGAGGGGGTGAATTGGTTTAAACTTAGCCTTTTTTAAAAAATCTTTAAGATTCAAAGTAATAGGATCTTTATCACAATTAAACCAAGAATACTTCAAACAATCAAACCACTCAGCTCAAGAATAAACTTACTAAAACCTTCACTTGTTGAGTAATGAGATTTCACCAAAAGAATCATAGATTAAGATGATAAGAAGAAATTAAAGAAAGTAATCAACACAAGAACTTATACTGGTTCACCTCTCAACAAGAGAAGCTACATCCACTTTCTTCTAACCAAAACTTGATTTGAGTTTCATTATTCACAAAATTCAGTTCTTACAAGCTTTCAACAATCACCCTAAATCAATCCTAGGTTAAGAACATAAATCTAAAACCTTTTAGAATCCTAGTGACTAAGACAAAGAGAAACCTCTAGAGAACTCTACTCTAGAAAAGCTTTAAGACACTTTTGTAATAGTTACAAACAACCAGAAATTATAAAATGAATTTACAATCAAAGTTAATGGAGAGACACAACCCGATGATCCAATGAATATGGTTTACCAATTAGGTTTGAAAACAAGTTTCATAACTTCTTCTCCAAACACTTCTTTGATATCTTGCCCAAGAAGAAATCTTTTAATGCAATATGAAGATTTAGAATTTGTGGGACAAGAGTTTTAGAACTCAGAATATCCTTTCTCACTTTCAGAAGGCTTTTGAAAACAATGAAAATTTCATAGAGCATTGTGTTGTTATTTTCAAAAGACCTAACAACTATTTATAACAGATTGTTGTAACTGAATGTAATCGATTAAATTGTTGATTCAAAAGGAGTCACTTGAAGATGAACAAAGAATCAAGCTCAGATGTTTTGTGCTTTCAACATGCCTTGAAGCCTTGGAAATCAATTTGTGATTGTTTTAAAGGGAAGAAGCTATCTCTGATGATCCAGTGTGCATATCATTCATATCATTCACTTAGGATTGTTAGATTGTATGTTAATACAAAAGCAATTGATAATTAAGGCAAGTTTAAAACCAAGTTTTTGGAAAAACAAGGTTATGCTGTTTTAATCGATTACAGATAGATAGGAATCGATTATTTTGTTCTTTGTGCCTTCTGGAAAACTTTCTAAGAACAATGTAATTGATTACATATCGGATTAATCGATTACCTAGGCTAAAATGAAAATATTAAACTCTCTGTCTTAATCGATTACAGAATGTTGTAATCGATTATATACTATGTATGTGTCAAACATGCTTTGCTGATTTAATTGATTACCAGAAATAGTAATCGATTACATAGTGCATTTAAAAATGAAGAGCTTCCTATTTTAGTCGATTACGTGACGGGATAATCGATTATTATGTTCATAGCTCAAACCCAGAACAAATCTTAAATATTTTAATCGATTACATTCTTGAAATAATCGATTACATATGCTAAATAATCGATTACAGGAGCGTTATAATCGATTATTTTCAGTTAGAAGTTTGTTATAAATAGAACCCTTTGCTCTGCTGAGTAGAGAACTTGATAAATTCGAATTCTGAACATTCATAAGCGTTCTTAACATTCTATTAGTGTTTTTTTTGGGTTCACAAAGTTCTTGCCTTCACCAAAAGTCATATGGGTTATTGATTGATTGAGTAAAGCAAAATTTGTTTTCAAAGCTTGAGGAAAGGGATGTTCTAAGTCTGTAAATCTTTCTTCAACCTGGTGAATCATTCATATGCATATTGTTCATTGGATCATCAGATGACTTCTTTCCTTAATCTTTGAAGTTGTAAATCTGTTTTTAATTTTTGTAATGATTTGTCTATTGTAAATGGGTTTCTTGCTTGTTAGCTAGAGATAGAGTTTCTCTGGGGGGTTTGCTGAGTAGTGTTCTCAGTGGGTTATCTCTAAGAATCTAATAGTGTTTTAGATTTCTGAACTTTATCTAGGGTTGATAAAGAGATGCTTTGTAATAACTTGTAAGAACATATATTTGCAATAGTGGAACTCCATTCGAGAGTTGAGTGAAAGAAACTGGATGTAACTTCATAGTTTTTGAAGTGAACCGGTATAAATTGTGACTGATCTTTATTCTCTTCTCATCATCTCAATATTGCTTTGAATTGTGAATCATATTCTTTGCATAGTAAGCTTTCCATTTGTCTATTTATTTTCTTGACAGAGGAATTTGATTGAATATAAAGATTCTTGATTTCAAAAGTTTTTTTTTTAAGTGATAAAGATCTTGTGGAAACTCTGATAGTAAATTTTTAAATACCAAGGTTCAACCAATTCACCCCCCCTCTTGGTTGTATTGAAGTATTCCTATCATTTTCATAAATCACCAATGTAATCGATTAAAACCACCAATGTAATCGATTAAGAACAAATTCAATTGATTAAAATGTTCTTTAGTTTTATAGAAAAGATATATGACCAAATTAATCGATAAAATCGCCATGTAATTGATTAACACAGAAAGACTTGTTTTCCAAAACGCGCCAAGTAATTGATTACCACAAATCGTAATCGATTATCATAGGAAGACATTTCTATGACTTTGTGAAGTGTAATTGATTACTATTCTATCGTAACCAATTGAAGTATTCTTGAATCTTTATGGAAAATATTCATGAGTCATGTAATCGATTGATTCAACATGTAATCGATTAACATAGGAAGTCATGTTTCAAAAACAAGTCAATTAATCGATTACCACCATATCATAATCGATTATCATAGGAAGACTTCAATTGTGATATTTTTCTTGAACTATAAACTTGGTTATTGTTGATATTTGTGTTGTATTTGTTGTTGAATGTGCTTATAACAAATAGTAGTCTTTAAAGCTTTATCTAGAAAGGTTTCTAGTGGGTAGAACAAAGAGGGGATCTCTGGTTCTAAATCTTTTGAAAAGTCTATAGGTTTAGATTTTGAATTTTACCTTGGGAGGGTAAAAGATATCATTGTAAGCTTGTAAGGATATTATATTTGTTATAGTGGAACTCTAATCAAGATTTGATTAGAAGAAAACTGGATGTAGCCTCCGGGGTTGAGAGGTGAACCAGTATAAATCTTGTGTGTTTGAATATTTCTGTTTATCTTCATATTGTTCTTGAAGTATTAAGTTTTTGTTCATATCTTTCTGTGTGGTATTCATTTTCTTTTTAAAAAAGATAGTGATCTTGAATAACACTCAAGAATCTGCTCTGATACCAATTGAAAAAAATATGAACACACACAATAACCAAGGGGAGTGAATTGGTTTAAAGTTGGCCTTTTTAAAAAATCTTTAAGAATCAGAGCAATAGGATCTTTATCACAATTAAACCAAGAATACTTCAAACAATCAAACCACTCAGCTCAAGAATACAATTACTAAAACCTTCACTTGTTGAGTAATGAGATTTCTCCAAAAGAATCACAAATTAAGATGATAAGAAGAGATTAAAGAAAGTAATCAACACAAGAACTTATATTGGTTCACCTCTCAACAAGAGAAGCTACATCCAGTTTCTTCTAACCAAAACTTGATTAGAGTTCCACTATTCATAAAATTCAGTTCTTACAAGCCTACAACAATCACCCTTAATCAACCCTAGATTAAGAACATAAATTTAAAATCCTTTTAGAATTCTAGTGACTTAGACAAAGAGAAACTCTTCTCTTCTCTTCCCTCTAGAGAACTATACTCTAGAAAAGCTTTAAGACACTTTTGTAATAGTTACAAACAACCAGAAATTATAAAATGCATTTACAATCAAAGTTAATGGAGAGCACAACCTGATGATCCAATGAATATGATTTACCAGTTAGGTTTGAAAACAAGTTTCAAAACTTCTTCTCCAAACACTTTTTTGATATCTTTCCTAAGAAGAAATCTTTCCATGCAATATGAAGATTTAGAATTTGTGGGACAAAAGTTTTAGAACTCGGAATATCCATTCTCACTTTCAGAAGGCTTTTGAAAACAATGAAAATTTTGTAGAGCAGTGCATTGTTATTTTCAAAAGACCAAACAACTATTTATAATAGACTATTGTAGCTGAATGTAATCGATTAAATCGTTAACATAATCGATTAAAACCACCAATGTAATCGATTAAGAATAAATTCAATTGATTAAAATGTTCTTCAATTTTCTAGAAAAGATATATGAGCAAATTAATCGATTAAATCGTCATGTAATCGATTAACACAGAAAGGCTTGTTTTCCAAAACGTGTGAAGTAATCGATTACTACAAATCATAATCAATTATCACAGGAATACATTTCTGTGACTTTGTGAAGTGCAATCGATTACTATTCTATTGTAACCAATTAAAGTGTTCTTGAATCTTTATGGAAAATATTCATAAGCAATGTAATCGATTGATTCACTATGTAATCGATTAACATAGGAAGTCATGTTTCAAAAACAAGTCAAGTAATCGATTACCACCATATCATAATCGATTATCACAGGAAGACTTCAATTGTGATTTGTGAAGAGTAATCGATTACCATATAGTTGTAATCGATTAATGTGTTCTTCAAAGTTTAAGTAATTGATTACCATTAGCTGGTAATCAATTAAAGCAGTACGAAATTGTTTTTCCAAAACAAGCTTTTTGGCTTTTTCAATGCAATCATGAATACTTTAAATCTTTTTCACAGAACATGTGCATTTTATAAACCCATGAATACAAGCCAATGAATTATATTTATGCGATGCAAATGATCAAAGGATGAACTCTTATCCATCTAACAATTACATATGCATTCAATTGAATGACATGTAAAAGTTAAAACTTATCCAAGATTCAGATCCTCAACATCTTGATTCTCTTCAAGCTCCCCCGATATCTAACAACTATAGCTGAACAAAATGATTGCCATAGACATGACCAATACATATGATGCAATGAACCGAACTATCTCTAGGTGATTGACTTTTAAGAGGGAAAAACGTAATGCTTTGTTGGAGAGAAAGGAAAACAACGATGATGTTATACCTTGATGTAATGACATATCCCATATCAGTAATATCCATCCACTTATCCATGGTTATCTACGCGTTAGGGAATAGTATCAGTATTATAAATAAAATATTTATCCAAGGTTGTGTGAAAAAAAAACTATATACCACTGATAATCCATCAACAAGTAAGGACCGCTTTAAATGCTCAAATCTATGTATGCCGCCAAATAGGATTATATACTCATTAGACCATTGTCCAAGTTCTTTGTGAAAAAAAATAGGAATACCCACAATAACCAAGAGGGGGTGAATTGGTTTAAACTTATTTAAAAACTTTTTAGAAAATCAGAGTTATAGGATCTTGATCACAATTAAACCAAGAATGCTTCAAATCAATCAAACCACTCAGCCCAAGAAAATAATTGCTAAAACCAGAACTTGTTGGGTAATGAAGATAACTCCAAGAATCAATGATCAAGATAACAAGAAGAGATTGAGGAATAAAAAACAACACAAGAATTTATACTGGTTCACTTCTCAAGAGAAGAGTTGTATATGGTCAGAAAAATCGAAGTCTGTAAGTTAAGTTTTCAGACAAGCCTTCAATCTATTTATAACAAACTTTTACAATAGAATGTAATCGATTAAATCGCCAAGTAATCGATTAAATTATTATAAGTAATCGATTAAATTGTCAAATAATTGATTAAAATGTTCTTAGCACAACGTGGGAAAATGCAACTAGCAAGTTAATCGATTAATTCGAGTCGTAATCGATTAAAGCAGACAAGTTTAGTTTTGTAGTTTTGAAACAGACTTGTTTAATTGATTACGTATTGTGGTAATCGATTAAAACATACGGGTTTAGTTTTGAAACAAGTCTGTGTAATCGATTACAGATTGTGGTAATCGATTAAGTTAGTCATGCATATTGAAAAATGAACTTATGTAATCGATTATGATATCATGGTAATCTATTAAGACAAGGAAACATGATTTTCATTTTGTGCTATGTAATCGATTAAAAGGTTCTTCATCGCTTTTCCAGATTTAAAACATAAGTCTGTAATTGATTAAATCGTTATGTAATCAATTAAAGTAGTGAGATTTCGTTTTTCCAAAAACTTAACCATGAGAAATTAGTTTCTTTCGAAAATATGAATAGCTTTAATGCTTTAATGAAATCATTTATGCAAGTTTAATGATTATGTTCATACAATGCAAGGATCATAAGATCAGCCTCTCATACACTTGATCAAATTAAAATTTTCTTGGCATGTGAAAATCTCAAAACTTTCTTCCAAGGCACAAGCTTCTTCTTTAGCTTCATCTTCTTGCTACTCCCCCTATATCCAACACTTTGAGCAAATGGTTGCGTACATCAAAGACCATGAATCTTCACCATAGCATAATAAGACAGCAATTACACGATATCCACAATTACCACCAGCTTTGACATCAACAGTATTTTCAATGAAATCCTGCATGCATGGATGAAATTGATCCAGCATTGGCATCTTCCTGTTCGATTTTCTTTGTTCAGATGATAATGCAAACCATTTTTGTGTGGAGCAGCTACTTTGCACGGAATGTAATGCATCCACATACTCAAAGTAAGACGGATCACACTTCGTTGATCTTTGATGTTTGATCAGTTGTTTCTTTTGAGCACTTTTTTTTACCTTTTCAAGAGGAGCACACATCGAAATTAGATCAGGGTATGCAAGTTCCCACAATTTACTCTTTAGAGTCACTTTGCCACACACATCAAGATCTTCAAACTGCTTGGATATGGCTTTCATCTCTTTGGTTATGTGGACTTCGCACTCATCTAAACCTTGGTCTAAAAAACATAGCCTCTGCCAAAACATATGGATTGTGTCAACAAAAACATATCTAACTAGCTCACATGCACACGGGAGACCATGAGTAGTTCTCATAACGCATCCACAATGAGAACTATTACTGCTAGCATAATTAACTCGCTCAAACTTATCAGCAATTTGGTTTAACGCATATCTTGATATCATGACAATTAGTCTCTTGTATAAGGTAACTTTAAAAACATGTCCAACCACATGTGTGCTTTTCCCAAAAGATGCCTTTATTTCACTGTGGTGCAAGGTGATCATGTTGTTCATCGCATCCCAAACACTAACATAGGTCTCCAAGGCTATTCTGTAGTAGTCTCTTTAAGCTCCAATGTGCAGACTCAACCCTACACTTAAAAGGTTCAAATAATTATTTTCAACAATTAATATGCTCTCAAAAAATCAATATACATTAACAATTTTCATACCTGTTAGTTGTAGTGTTTCCTAGATGCATCACTTTATTCGTCCATGCTCTTACAAATCTTTGTCTGTGGGGAACCAACCATGTGTGTTTCACATAGTCAACAAACATTGGTCATGGTGAGAAGGTAACTTCAAACTTCATAAGACAGTCATCATAGTCTTTCTCATTAGTATAATCCATAAGACTCCCCATGATTCCATCACATAGTCCCATGTGTTTTTTTGTCTTACAAGGGTTTTATATTTTGCCTTCACATTCTTATCAATTTGAAACTGACACAACAAGTTGGTTGAGTTAGAGAACACAATTTTCACTGCATTCATCAATGTTGAATCTCTATTAGTAACAATGACTTTAGGGAGTGCATTGTGAAAAATAAGGAACACTTCACACTTAACCAAGAGGGGGGGTGAATTGGTTAGTCTTGGTAAATTAAAATTTCTTTGATGAAAATCAGAGTTTCAAATCAGAGTTTTATTGCCCTTTGGATCTTTATCACAAAACCAAACATGAATCTTTATCCAAGATTAATCCAAGACTTGTTATGCCACAAGAATACACATGCAAAACATAATTCACACAAGTATAATCAAATTTGCAGAATATAAATCAAAGCACAAGATTTATACTGGTTCACCTCAAAACCTATGAGGCTACATCCAGTTTCTTCTACTCAACTCTAGAGTAGAGTTCCACTATTGCAAATATTGTCCTTACAAGTATTTACAAACTTCTCTTCATCAACCCTAGATGAAGTTCAGAGATCTAAAACCCTATTAGATTCTTAGAAGCCACACCCATACCGAGAACACTACTCAACTGTTCTTGGAGAAACCCTATCTCCACTTGGAGAAACACTATCTCCCCTTGAAAGAAAAATCACTTACAATAGAACAACAAATACAAAGATTTCAACAGAAAACTTTTACACCCACAAAGAGTAAGGAAAGAATTCACCTGATGATCCAAGAATGAAAGACATATGAATGAAAATCTCAGGTTGAATGCAAACCAATTATGCAGAACAACTTTCCTTAGCCTTTGTGAAAGAATAGCTTGCTTCACTAACACCTTAGTGACCCATGAATGAATCAATAGAAGCAAGACTCAATGAACCCAGGAGAATGCCTTTGTGAATCCTTAGAAAGCTCTAACAATGCTTAGAATACGAAAATTTTAGTTCTGGTTAAATTCCTCAATCATAGAAGGCATGGGTTCAATTTATACTGATTTTCGTAACTGATTTAATCGATTAAAAGCACTCCTCAGGCTCCTGTAATCGATTAAAACGATCTTGGTGACTTCTTGTTTTCATGCAACCGGTTAAATAATCGATTAACCCGACGCGTAATCGATTAAATCAGACTGAGCAAAAAATCCTGTTTAAGTAAAATAATCGATTACATTTCATGGTAATCGATTAAACCAGACCATGTAAAAAATCATGTATGTAATATAATCGATTACAATTATTGGTAATCGATTAAGTCAGCATGAATGCAAAACATGAAATGAACTAGGTAATCGATTACAAGAAGTGGTAATCGATTAATGCAGCGTGACTGTGTTTTCCAAATAAGCATGTAATCGATTACAGCTACATGGTAATCGATTAAACCAGTCACAAAGCCAATATGTAAGCATGCTAAAATTCATATAATTGATTAATTCGATGGAGTAATCGATTAAAGTGTTCATGATGATTTTCCAGAAAGCCTTATGAACAAAATAATCGATTCTTTCAATGCTTTAATCGATTAAACCAGACTTAGTCTATTTTTCCAAAATACTTAGCTTTTTCTTTACAAATCAATTACTTAAAGTTCTATATGATGCAATGCTTTAAGATGTGTATGAATGATATGTATGCACAGCTTAGATCATCAAAATGCTTTCAATCCTTTTACATTTAATCACACACTTCATTCTTCCAAGCTTGAACCATGTTGAAAGCCAAAACATCCAAGTCCTCTTATTGCTTGATTCTTCAAGTAATCTTCATACAACTTCCCCTCAAATCAACATGCATCACTTCTCAGAAAAATACCTCTAAATCGTTCAAACCCCACACACCATTGTTTATACATTCGCCCTCCAAATAGGCAAATGCAACTGAAAATATCATTCCAGTAGGTGTCACACCAATAATGTCAAGTAAAGGGAGCCTGTATCTATTTGTTTTGTATGTACTATCTATAAGAAATACTTGATGACATGCATTGCTTAATTCTACTACATCCTGATGTGTCCAAAATATATCACGTACAACATCTTCATCCTACAATCTATGCCAATGGATATACATATCACGTTCAAGTAGCTTCAATAATTGTTGCATTTCAATATTAGTGCCTCTTATACAACAATGATATGCATATCTTGCATTGTACACTTGCTTCATTGTTGTACAATTGTTGGCATTGTGATCCTTCAAATTGAGAAGAATATTCTTTGGTTTCACCATTGACTTTGTCATATCACCAACAATAATCTTCTCATCTTCAGTTAGTTGACCAACATATTGATGTCCAGTCAATGACTTAGCCAAAGCATGATTATGAGTCTCACACATTAAGTTGACTATCCATCCTTCACCTCTCGAGACTAGTTTCACTCGTAGCTTAAAAGGACAATCACATTTTCTAGTGCTAGTAAATTATCTGTACTAAAATCTTTGTTGTATGTTCTATACTTTTCACTCCTTTCACAACCAATTAAAACAAATGAGGTCCTTCCCCTCTTTCCAGTTGATGTGTCAGACCTCATTATCATAGCCACAAAACCAATATCATACGCAATAGTACGAGTCCATTGCAATACGTCCTCACGGAAACGAAATACCTACAAAAAGGATAATACATGTTTAGTCTTCTTAAATCATTCATTTACTTACTTTAACCAAATACAAAATCATATTAATACCTTAGAAGTATTGAAGACATCCGAAAAATCAACTAAACAATCAATATTTTCAAACATAGTAGGTTCCTCTTCGTTGTCTTCATTCATATTAATTACTTCAGACATAATGTTATCATACATCCAATCATCTTTGTCCATCTTAACAAACGATTAAAAGATTAATTCAATAACATACTAATGAAACCTTATGAAATTTGATTCATACGGATAATAATTATTTTTGCAAAATTTAAGTGTTAATATAATACAAATTCACTGCAATTTTTTAATCATTGTTGATTGGCAATCCAGATTGAAAATTGAAGTGTTAATCAATTTTTTTTAATACCAATTAACTACTAAGAAATTTTTTTGAAACATACAAAGCATACATATTGACAATCCATATGAAGCATATGGATTGTGTTACAAAGAAGAAAAAAAACTTACCTCCGTTGCCTCCAAACTGTGATGACGACAAACAACCACGACCCAACAAAAGAAGGAGGTCCGTGAAGAAGAACAACCAACAAAGGTGAGCAACAACAAAGAAGAAGCGAAAAGGAAGAAGAAACAGATAGAAGAAGAGGGAAGAAGGTAAAGTTTGAATTAAAAAAATTTGAATGATGTATTAGATTATTGAATGGTGTAGGAAGAAAATTCCCCAAAAGGATTATGGTTAGTTCACATGCCTTAAATTTTAAATTTTTTGAGTTAACTCACTTTATGGGTTGCTCAACTCATTCTTTTGTTTATAACTCACTTTTATTATTTTAATAAAGAATATAAATTAAAAAGAGTTCAATGATCAATGATAACTTTAATAAAGCATATAAAATAAAAAGAGTTAAATAATTTTACCCAATCATAAAATCAACTTTGATAGTTATTGTAAAAATAAATAAATTTATCATATATAATGTTTTGTGATTAGATAATAATGTAAAACTATTTTACATTGTCACTACATAACCTTTTGTCTCTTTTATAGTTTAATGGTTACATAGTGTTAGTGTAAAAAAAATTATAATGATTTAATCACAAATAACTATTTGGTATGACTTTTAAATAGGGGTGATTATATGGACCAAAATCTAAGACCTTGTGGATAATAAGTTTTTTTTTTTTTTTTATAAAAAAATCACATGACAATATTGAGTTTCTGAGTTCTGCCCGTTAACCTCAAGGACCTAACACACGGACTCGTGAACTACTTGCATAACCCACCTAAGTCCAATGTGTAAGTATTGTTAATTTGTTATATTTAAAATTTTGATATTTAATTTAGGTTGTTATTATTAATTTTTTATGTTAATATTTTGATCTTTAATTTAGGTTATTATTATTAATTTTTTATATTTAAAATGTTAGTTTATTTTAGTATGATAGTTTTTAGCTTAATATTAAGTCATTTTTTTCTTCTAATTTTATACGTGTTTTACTTTTTTAAAAATATTTTTTCTACCTAATTTTTTTAAAATTATTATTTGGGCTCGCAAACTGACTCGTTTATTTGCGGACTTTTCCAAGCTAGATACAAACCTTAGAAAATTATCATTTATTTTGGAGACTAGGCTTCCTGACTCATCTAAAACACGAGTTTTACGAGTCAGACCTTAAACAGATTGAACCGATCCATATATTTATTCCTATTTTTAAAATAATTATTGTAAAAGTTAATAAACTTATCATACGTGTTTGTGATTGGATAAATATAAAACTATTTTATATTATTAATACATAATTTTTTTCTCTATTTTTAATTACTTTTATATTCCTAACCTGATTTTTTTAACAACCACTCAGGGAGACGTAATATACTTCGATAATGAAAGTGATGGTTTAGTCAGACAGAAACTAATCGTGATTCGAAAGAAAAAAGAAACATTATAGTCTGTCAAGAAAAATATATATAGCCATTTTAGTAAGAAGCCAAAATATCGTCAATTTTGTCATGAAGCGTATGAAATTAAACGAAAATGCAATTTATTTGAGAGAAAACAATATTAATACCGTTGATAGATGTCGGTTGCAGCAAATAATTAACTCTGCAATGCATAATACTTTCCTAGTCCCGCCACGCCATTCTCGGCATCGATTCTCAACCGAGACAACGTAGGACTGTAAGAGTCAGTTATTAATGTTGTCACAGCTTTACCATATGTACGTGGAAGAAAAAAAATGGTTTTTCATTTTGGAAAATTATGACATTGACATCAGTGTTATATACTTATATGGACTGATTTTAGTTAACTAAAAATGATAAGGTTTTATTCAAAGAAATTAATTATTACATTTTTTACTACCTTATTATCTCAAATAAATACTTTAAGAATTTTAAAAAATAAACAGGCATTTTTAAATAAATAATACAAATTAATAAAATAATTAGAAAAATGGTGCAATTTGCAAAATATTTTAAAATTTGGGGTCATGGAACACGTCCAAAATAGGCGTGTTTAAACATGCCCAATTTAGGCGTGTTTAAACACGCATATTTGAGGTGTGTTTGGGTGCATTGGGTTTACAAAAGGCCAAAAAATTTTACTTTTGACTATTTGTAACTTTTCTTCCTTGGGTGAAAAAGTTTGGCTTGGTTTGCTTGGGAGTTTGTGTTAGCTATGAGGAAGATGAAGATATGGAATCCAGAAGAATGAAGAATGCAAGTTTTGATGTTTTACAAGCCCACTCAATTGATGACATTTGTAATTTCTTGCTTAAAGCTTGGTTCAAGTGGTTAGGCCTCATAATCCTCACTAATCTTGATTAATTCATGCATTCATACATACATTTAATCATGTTTAATCATATGGTAATAATTAATTAGATGTTAAGTCATAAAAGCAATTAGATTTTTACAAAAATTGTTTTTCACTGTTTTAATCTATTACATATATGATATAATCGATTAAATGCATGTGAACAGGTCTGCACATTGTCTTATGAACATTTTAATCGATTACCATTGATTCGTAATCGATTAAATGTGTTGAACACTGAAATAGACGTGCTCTGTGATAATCGATTACCTCACGGAATAATCGATTATCTGAGTCACTGCATAATTCACAAAAGCATTTTCATCTGGTTTAATCGATTACCAGATATTCGTAATCGATTAAATATGCATTGATGAGTTTTTCACATTGTCTGTGATATCGATCATTTGGGAATTTAATCGATTATCCATGTGTATTAGAAAACTCAGGTCATCTGGAATAATAAATTACATGATGACTTAATCGATTATTTTGTTCTTGACATTTTTTCAGATTCCCGATGAACACTTTAATCGATTATCTGGTTGAAATAATCGATTACACCAGTTAAAATAATTGATTACAATGACAAAATAATCGATTACAGTTAGTTAAGTCTGTTTTTTTATAAATGGAACAACTTGCACTGAGTTTTGTAAGGAAATATTTTGTGAAGTTTTCCTACAAGCATTGAGAAAATCACTTTCTAGAGTTCTTAAAACTCAAAGGCAAGAGGGATTTTAGAAAATCAAAAGATTCTAAGAGTCATGGAGTTTTACATGATATGAAGTCATTGTCTACATGATGTGAAGTTTTGTTCAAGCTTTTTGATTAAAGAAGTCATCAAGAAAGATCAATTGCATACATTCTCAGTTTGGTTAGATCATTCATTTCATTGAATTCACTGAGGAATAAGAGGTGATATCTTTCTTGAACTATAAGCTTGGTTATTGTTGATTGATATTTTGTGTTGTGATTGTATTGAATGTTCTTATAGCAAATTGTAATCTTTAAAGCTTTCTCTAGAAAGGTTTCTAGAGAGAAGAACAGAGAGGGGATCTTTGGTTCTTGATCTTTTGAAAAATCTATAGGTTTAGATTTTGAATTTTACCTAGGGAGGGTAAAAGAGATCATTGTAAGCTTGTAAAGATATTATATTTGTTATAGTGGAACTCTGACCAAGGTTTGGTTAGAAGAAAACTGGATGTAGCCTCCGAGGTTGAGAGGTGAACCAGTATAAATCTTGTGTGATTGAATATTTCTGTTTATGTTCATATTATTCTTGAAGTATTAAGTTTTGTTCATATCACAAGATTGGTCACTGCACAAGAGTGGTTTGATTGATAAAGGTAAAGGTATTGTGTAAAGGTGAAAGTAAAAGAGAAGGTGAAGGTGAAGAAAATTGTTTTGTAATTGTTTTTTAAAGATACGATCCTTCTTGAAAGGCTTCCACTGTAACATTTTTGAAAGGAATTTTAAAAACTCTGAGGTAAAACCAATTCACCCCCTTCTTGGTTATTTGCATAAGTGTTCATTATGTTTTCAGTTTGGGTAGATTTTTCTTGCAACGAAGCTCTGCCAACAAGTAAGTGGATTTTATAATTTAGCATTTTTTATTATTGAATTGTTAGCGTCGTACATTATATGTTCTTAAAAAATTACTAGGGTGCACATGTTAATGACGTACATGTTAGGTCTGTAGAAAATTGTTAGGTTCGTAGAAAAGTGTTTAGGTTATTAAAATGTTAGGTTCGTTCATGTTAGTGTTAGCTATGTAGATGGTAGGTTTGTAGATGATGGTTAGGTTTAGGTTTTATGGTGTAATGTTGATGATTGTTAGGTTTAGGGTTTAGGACTTAGGGTTTTTTGGGTTAGGGTATAGGGTTTAGGACTAATGGTTTATGGTTTAGGGTTTAGTGTTGAGGGTTTAGGGTGTATGGATAATGGTTTAGGGGTTATGGTTTAGGGTGTATGTGTTAGAGGGTAGGGTTTAGGGTTTAGGGTGTATGGATAATGGTTTAGGGGTTAGGGTTTAGGGTTTATTGTGTTTGGTTATGGGTTAGGGAGTATGGTGTATGGTTTAGGTTTTATGATTTAGTGTTGATGTTGGTTAGGTTAATGGTTTAGGGTTTAGGGGGTTCGGTTTTAGGCGATTAGGGTTAAGGGTTAGCGTGTTGGATAATGGTTTAGGGTATATGGGGTTAGGGTGTAGGGTTAATGATTTACTGTTGATGTTGGTTAGGTTAATGGTTTAAGGTTGATGGTGTTCGGTTTAGGGGTTTAGGGTTAATGGTTAGCGTGTTTGGATAATGGTTTAGGGTTTATTGGTTTAGGGTTTTGGGTTAATGATTTACTGTTGATGTTGGTTAGGTTATTGGTTTAGGGTTTATGGGGTTCAGTTTAGGGGGTTAGGGTTAGTGTGTTTGGATAATGGATTAGGGTTTAGGGTTTATTGTTAATGATTTGCCGTTGATGTTGGTTAGGTTAATGGTTTAGGGTTTAAGGGGTTCGGTTTAGGGGTTTAGGGTTTAAGGTTAGTGTGTTTGGACAATGGATTAGGGTTTATGGATTTAGGGTTTAGGTTTTAGGGTTAGCGTGTTTGGATAATGGACTAGGGTTTAGGGTTAATGATTTACTGTTGATGTTCGTTAGGTTAATGGTTTAGGGTTTAGGGGGTTCGGTTTAGGGGTTTGGGGTTAGTGATTTACTGTTGAAATTGACTTTCAAACTAGACGCCAACTCAAAGCCCCTCAACATGCTTTTGATACATAAGATATTTTGCAGACTTAGCTTTTGCAAAAAAAGATGGTATCATCAATAAACTGTAGCATTTCCACCTCTACCTTGTCAAACTCCACCTTGAACCTCAAGAACAACTTCTTCTCTATAGCCTATCTGATGAGTCCAGATAGGCCCTCAACAACCATGAGAAGTAAGAAGGGTGTCATGGGATGAACTTGTCTCAATTCCTTGGTCATTCCAAATTCTTAATTAGGCTTCCATTCACTAGTACTGACACACATTTTGATTCCAAGCAACCTTTAATCCACTATCGACAAAATCCTAGCCTCTTCATCATATAAAATAAAAATTCCTAGGATATGTCTGACATCTATAACCTTAGGTAAGACTTTTCTTGCTTTATTGGATAAAACTTTTGAAATGACTTTCAAAATATATCCCATAAGGGAGATAGGTTGTAAGTCATCAAGCCCAAGATGGATGTCCTTCTTAAGTATGTGAGTGATGAAAGAAGCATTACCTCCTCTAGGTAAAACTCCATTTGCGTGAAATTCATTGATGAGGTGGATGAAGTCCCCTTTAAGTATCTCCCAAAAATGCTTGATAAACTTACAGTTAAATCCATTGGCCCATGGGCTCTTGTCTCCATCACAATTCCATATGGCTTCTTTAATTTCCTCCTCGTTGAATTTAGTTACCAACAAAGCACTATCTTCCTCACCTAGCTCCTTAAAGGGAATCTCATCTAGTTTTGGTCTCACCCAAGCATCTTCCTTGAATCTTTGCTTAAAAAACAATTTGACTTCTAATTGCATCCTTAGTATGAACTCCTTCATTTCACCTAAGTATTCTTTAAGCCTTTGTGGGCTCTACCCAAATAGTTTTAGGGTTTATGTTTGAGTGGTTATGGTTTAGGATTGATAATAGTTATGTACATTAGGTTTAATTAATTTGATATGATAATTATTTGTAATGTGTTGTCAACCGAAGTAAAATTTTGTTTAACTTTAATTTTCATTTATTTATATTAAGATAGTTGTTAGATGGCTGACTCATCTTCGAGTGATTCTTCGTGCTCTGGATCCGATCATGAGGGTGAGTCCATGGATCCGACAACACATGTCATCCCTACCCCGTATAAGTGGGGTGTTCCACATAGGCAAACTCAGCGGACCCACATTTCAGAAGCTGTGTGGAACGAGGACTCAGCTCGGCTATTGAAGACGCGAAGCGGTAAAGCGACGGTGGGGGGGGGGGGCACAACACGACGATATACCTGACATCGTCGGTGATATGTTAGGACGTGCCAGCTTTCTACATGTCGCACGCATGCGACATATTCAGGTATGCAAGCTGGAAATTAGTTGAGTAAACCATTTTTTTAAGATTAATGCATATAAATTGATTTGTTATTTTTTTTAAGATCGATGCTGCACTGATTAGTGCTCTGGTTGAGCGGTGGAGACCAGAGACCCATACCTTCCACATGACGTAGGGAGAAATGACCATCACGTTGGAAGACGTGGCTGGTATTTTAGGTTTGCCCACCGAGGGCAAAGTCATCACAGGGGTCACCGTGGCGGGTTGAGGATGTTTTCGGTCATGAACCTGAGGCAAACACGGAGCTTAAAGGTGGATATTTGCACGACTTATTGGATCATGGCTGTTGAGCGACAGATCCGGGGGGAGCATTGTTGCGGCGCGTTACGTCCCATTGCTTGCTGGGGACTTCGACGACATTGGATCATATAGCTGGGGATCTACGGTCCTTGCACATTTGTTTAGACAAATGTGCAAGTGCACAGATCCACACAGAAGTGACATTGGTGGGTGTCACATGCTGCTTCAGGCGTGGGCGTGGCTCAGGCATTTCGGACGTCGGTATGTTTTAGTATTTTTGGTTTTTTAAACAATTTGTGTAATGCAGTCTTATAGTATTCTAATGGCAGTTATTTTGAATTAAGGTTTAATGCTTTAGGCCGGTTTTGAGCACACGAGCTGCTCTAGTATAGGATGAGATCGGAATCTCTCAGCTGGGATGAGGTACGTTTAGTTATTTGTAAGTATTTATTACTATGCTTTCATGGTCCATGTCTTTACTTAATTGTGTGGTTATTGTGTCTATGTAGGTGGTTTGGCAACCATATCTACATTACCATTTTCTTGGTGCTTCTGAGCAACATCGACTGTTGTGGATGACAACTACTCCTATTATATGCTTCCACATTGTGGAGTATTCATAGCCGGACAGATGCATGCGCCAATTTGGGAGGGATCAACCAATCCCACGTAGGCCCAAGAAGCTGAGGGGTGTGCATGACCTTTCTTTGCGTGGTAAACGCAAAGACAATTGGGTCCGTAAGCTGACACCGTTTATTAGATGGTGGGAGGTTCGGGAACAGCACATCGACCTTCCCCCTCTGGTTCAGGGCTTGATATCACCAAACCATGAGTACATGGTTTGGTACAGGGAAAATGGGAAGCGGCACATATCGAAGACGGCTGTCAAAACTGGATGTGGTGTAAATTTTGCTGAAATGATAATTTTTCTATTTATGTTTATTATGATAGAACACATGATTGACACTAATATTTATATATCTTAATTTATAGATTGATGGGATGGAGATGTTGTACTTCGCCCTTAGTCATGATCAGTGGTCGGGTTACAGTCGCGAGTGGGCGCAGCAGGAAGTCAGACACATAATCTCTATATTCAAAGAGAATTGTTGCCTGGAGGAGGCAGGGCCACATGCACCAGACACCCAGCTTCAGGAAGAGCCACAAGTGTCTGTTGCCATTGGCCGTCGAAGATGCACTACTACAAAAAAGGCTTTTTACATCGGTTATTTACCCCTTTCTACGTTGGTTGTACAACCGTCATAGTTGTAGGTGTCGTTAAAAAAACAAATTTTTAAAGTCGGTTGGCAACCGTCTTAAAAAATGACTTTCTAAGACGGTTGTTATCTAACAACCGTCTTAGAAAGTCATTTTTTAAGACGGTTGTCGCTAACAACCGTCTTAGAAAGTCATTTTCTAAGACGGTTACTACATAACAACCGTCTTAGAAAGGCACATTCTAAGATGGTTTTTTGTTGATAACCGTCTTAGAAAGATACATTCTAAGATGGTTTCTAAGTTACAACCATCTTAGAAAGACACATTCTAAGACGGTTCTCAGCCTAACAACCGTCTTAGAATGTGTCTTTTTAAGACGGTTCTTTTGACAACCGACGTAATTTCGTGGTTTTTTTAAATTTTTTTTCCAATTTTTTTACGCGTACATAATAGTAGCTGCGGTGATATGATTAAAATATTACTGGACCATACGAAGTATATAAAAATAAATATTATTTCATTAGTAAGAATAAACGCAAAGTTTCACTAACAACAATATACATAAGATAAAATATAACATCTATAACAATACACACCTCTTTTCCTTTGTAAATTCTAATATTCTAACACAGATATCAATTACAGGTTTCAAAAATGTCAAATAAGAGTGAGTTGTCAAATAAGATCAATTCTACACACGTGTTGTCAGGCAGCTGGAAGTTGGCACACGAGAGAGTCAAAACATATGCGTTCTTAAGCTACAATCCTTGACCTACCATAATTATTAGATAAAAAATAGCAACAAGAATATTGATACAACATACTAGTATGAGATAGGGATTGATATTGATCACATCAACTGCTATAATTCCTTTATAGCCTAAAAACTAAAGTTTCTATTGACAACTAATAGAATTACAGAAGGCTTCAAAACCAGGCAAAATTAACAGATGATGGAGATATTGATTGAATAGATAACCTAACTTGAGACAAGTCTGTTATCCCTGGTGATAAACAAGGGCAATAAATTTCAGACCAATTCATGGGGTATATTTTAGAGAATGTCATGACTACAACAATCATTTCTATATTAACACAATTAATCAAGCAGAATGAACAAAACAGGAAGTAGATATATCAATGAACTGAGCTAGACAAAGGAAAAATACATCAAAGAAAATAAATAAACTAGTATAGCTAATTTTATAATCAGATAAAGCATATGAGACCTGCTGCCATGTGGTATCAACAGGAGGCTGCCGCCGAGCATCGCTAGCATCAAAATCCAGTACACCATAATCCCTTAATCGAATCTACACAGCAAGACACATTTTTCAAATTGAGACAAACTCGAAGGAAGGCACAAATTCTTTGCAAATTCCCAACACCACCATCAAGAGCAGCCAACCATTAGATAAAAAAATCATACGAGCATGTGATACTGTCCTCCCTGACCATCTCTTGCAAGTCAACATAACCCCTCTTCTGAACTGGAATTGGATCTCTAGACATTGTTACTCAAAGAAGAAAAAAATCATGGTTAATCATAATATACACTCAAAGAATATACAAGTAGCAAGAGAGGTCAATGCCTGCCTCACACACTTTAAGAAAAGGTGTAGGGAGTTCAGAATTCAGAGTGGCCACATAGGAAGCTAACGAGTCTGCAAACCCTTATAAAGAATATACAAGTAAGTTCAGATTATTTTGACTCCCAATACTCATCCCATACATGGAAGAATATGCATAAAGGAAGCATATCAAGTGTTGGACGAATTTGGGAGAGCCAGAATACACTACTACAACTGTTTGATCAGCCTCAACAACAATACTATCATGAAATGACTACCAAATATAAAACTAACGATTCAGAGCAACTCAACAAGAATACCTTTAGAAGTTTACTTCATGATTTGCAAAGCTGCAGTAACAGGTCATTCTCATGATACCTGGTGATAAGAAAATGATGGATGAAAACCAATGTTTGTACTTAAGGTATGCTGACATATACAGATAAGTAAGCAAATCAAGGTGAACATTAAGTACCTTTCATTTCGTAAGACTTTTCTACCTTCCATTTAACATGTGGTTTTGCAGAGAAGTTATAGCATGTATAAATACAACCATGGTCACAAGTTAGAAATAAACACAACCCATACAACTTTGAAAAGCAGGAGCAACACAAAAAGGGTTTTGCTGTCCATATTAGTTTTATTTGACTCCAGCAGAATTGAGAGGATACCAATGGTCTAGTATATAAGTGATGTATTTGTATGTCTTTTTCTTGCTTTCTTTTTCTATTTATTCTTTTGTCTTCTATCATTTATGTTGTATTATGGTAAGTATCTATGCAAACGCAACTTATAAGAGCAATAAAATTAACATCAAGATTAGTGAAGATGGTAGTAAGGAAAAGTTCTCATGTACCTTGCTATGATCACTCCAAGTGAAAACAGAACGCCCCAACTCACAGTATTTAGAATTCCATGAATCTGCCATTACAGAAAATCACATTAACATTCTGTTTTAAATAATTCAATGTTCTTCCACACAAAACCTCCAAGAAGAACATGACAATAAGTGAAAGCCTTTCTAGATTTAACCATCCAATTTCACTTAAAATGGAACCCTTCTTCAGATTCCGTTCAAACAAATCAAACTATTTTTTCCCCTATAAAGATCACAATTCATCTGATAACTTAAATTAGATCAACATATTTCTTCAGCACCCAAAAATATTAAAAAAAATAAAGTCAACAAACAAACTACTTTTAAATTGAAACTGCAAACAAGTCAAAGAAAACAGGACCAAAATGATTTTTTTTCTTCTGAAATCACAAAAAACCATAAAAACCAAAAACTCACACTCGCCTTCAACCAAACAAAAAAAAACACCCATTTTCCGAAATCACAGAAAAATAAAAATAAAAATCTGTTTTTTTTTTCAGAAATCTCAAAAATCAATAATAAAAAAAAACCACCACTCTTCTTCAACAAAACGAGAAAATTAACCCATTCCCCTCCCGGAGAAAAAAAAAACACTCACACACCCATTTTTCGAACTCAAACACATAATTAAAACAAAACCCACATTCTTATTCTCCCTATCATAATTAGAATTTCACCTGGACACCCCACCCTAGTAAAAACCTGCCTCAAAGCAAAGCATGATGAGGAGGAATAGACATTCAATATTTGCATGCCAAAATTGGTTAAACGAATTTGTGGGGTTAGCATTGAAGAGATCAAGGAAGAACCAGAAAGAGGGAAATTAGAACTACACCAAAGTGAACAACGACTTTGGGTCCATCACATTTTAGCAAACAAAATAGACGGATTTACAACTATCACAGCAATAATATGTTCATTTACACCTTAAAAATTGAAAGGAACACGGGGATCGACCATGAACAACGACCATACCTGAACACCAGCTCGAAGCGACACACGGGAGGCACAGCTGAAGCTTTAGTGTGGTGACTCTATCCCCACGATGGAGACTCACTTTAACAGCAGAGGGTACGGATGCCGGAGAGAGTAAAGGTCACAGACAGCGGGAGAGGGAGCTAGCTAGAGGGCAGCGTGTAATCCATTCTAGGGCACAAAAAATAACTTTGTATGCCAAACTAGAGACCAAGGATGGGTTATTTAAATTTTTTCTCAAATTCGAAGACGGTTGAGGTGAAAACTGACTTTGAATATACCAAACAAAGACGGTTAAACTTTGAACCATCGTCGTTTTGCAAAAACCCAAATGAAAATGTTGGTTTTATTGCAAAAATGCCACTGCCCTCCAATTTAAAGTCGATTTTGCGACAACCGACTTTAAATGGCTGTCGTATAAGGGGTCATTTGTAGTAGTGATGGGAGGGGCATGGGCTAGAGTGTAGAGGGCAACCGATGCATCCTGTTTTTGAGCCCATTGTAACTGATAGGCCTCGTACTTATGGTTATTTTAGGCCTCCATATGTAGCATCGACATACGGCAGCCAACCCATATATTACGAGTCTCATCAGCAGGGTGACATGGGGTACGGGGAAACCAGTTCACAGAGTCATATGTCTCCACCCCTCGACTCCCAGCCTGTATATATGGCTACGACAATGGCGATGGCATCAGTGGATTTTGGGCCAAGTAGTTCTGCAGGTCCTGAGTGGACTAGTGCCGACATTGACGACATGCTCTCCCAGCTTGATTATTCTGCTGAAGGTTGTGGTGGTTGGCCACCAGATGTACTGTATTCCACCCTAGCTGATGAGCATCTGCAGCCCTCATATTCACACCAGGGCACTCCATGTCCACCTCCATACGTAGACCCGTATGTGGAAGGCCCTTCCCAGGCAGACCCGCCTCAGTCAGAGCCTGCTCAGCCTGAACCTCCTCAGCCAAACCCTACTCAGCCAGACCCTTCCCCGCTATCTCGTAGACAGAGGCTACCTGATCATCAGGTGCGTCATTATCAGTGGCCATCGCCGTCTTAGTTTTTTCGCCATTTGTGGTTTTTTATTTCAGTTTGTAATACATTTAATTTTTTAATTTACATTTGTTTCGAAATTTGTTTAATCAATAACGTCGTGAAAAACACCAATTGATAGCATAGGCAACAATCCAAACGACGAATAACATTACTTCATAACAGAAAATAACGTAACCGACATTTTAAATTACAATGACAATTGAACATAACCAAACCTGATAAACACTACTTAACACATTGAATCATTATAGTCAATATTATGACCATGTCTCATTGCATTTAGGTAACTGGTTTACTAAAAATAGCTAAAATCTCTATTGGACCATAATGTTTCCAGTAGTTGGATTCTGCTAACAACTTAAACATGTCTTCATTGCTTGTCAACTCTATTATGTGATATTTGATTGTGTTGTTTGAATATTTTGCATGGCCTGGCTGTCGGAAAAATAATTTACTAACCAGCTGTGAGTTGTGAATGCCATAAGGGGGAACCTCAACAGGCGCAACTTGCTTTATGACATCCTTTAGTGTTTCAATGTTGCATCCTGAAGGAATTTCAAACCTTATTGAGTTTGTTACAGTGAAGGAATAACCCATAAAACTGCCTTGTCGTGGTATGTTTCACTTGCCGTTGTAATATAGCATTGCATCATGTGTAGGGACGATGGTGGATTGAAGTAGGTTCAGTATACCATCAAGTGTTCTGTTGATGGTGCATAATATTTCTATAGGGCCAGCACTTGACATTTGGTCGTTGCACATTAACATTGTGCAAACATCATCATCACTTGTGAGTTTTAAAGAATGAAAGAAATATTGCTGGCCTGCATGTATGGATGGTTGTCGGTAGTAGATTTCATCAAGAAAGTGGTCACAAGCTAGCTGAAGGGTGTCGTGCATTCTGCTCTTGAGTGTCTGCAAAGAACATTCATTAGGAACTCGCATTGGTTTTGGAGAAGGGCATTCAAAACAAATGCCTGTTTCGTTGTGTTTCACTGATCCATTTGGACAAATGAATGCTAAATTGGAGTTACAAATGTTCTGACTGCTTGTTTCTCCTAAGAATGCCATACTATTCAGATTCAATTTGGAATCCGGAGGCATGTTGTCTGGGAGTAGGAGTGTATGCCTTAAATAGGGGTGAGTGATGCCCTATTTCGGCATGTTAAGTCACGCCGTATTTCGGCGTGTTAAGTCACACTCCATTTTGACGTCTTAAGTCACACTTATTTTGTTAGGCGTGTCCAGTCACGCCCTATTTGTTGGGCTTGTTAAGTCACGCACTATTTCGGGGTGTTCAGTCACGCCGTTATGGTTTGGACTTTCAGTCTAGGGTCTAGAATTAGGGTAAGGGTAAGGGGCCAGACATATTAAAAATGGTACATAATTAGGGTTTAGGTTAAGTTTCATTGTTTACTGTATTCATGTATTAAATCGCTTGAAATATTTAATTGTTGTAGCACATAATTAGAATTTTTAATTAATTAGGGTTTAGGTTACTGTATTCTATGTCTTAGTGCGCCTAGCACTACTCTGCCATTACAAAATTTCTCTTTTGCTAGGTTGTTTGAAGATTCCCTTTTTTTATTATCATGATTTTCTTGATTTTAGGGATATGGTGTGGTGATCCCTGTCTCCCTTCCTTTCCTCTTTTCTTCTTTTCTCCTTCGTTTTTTTTTACCACCACCGTGCACCACCATGTGCACCATCGCGACCTTGACCTCTGGCCTTGTCATGGTGGCTTGAGGTCGCGTTTGCTTGTGTTTTCTCACATTTTTTTTCATTTTCGTTTTTTTTTTTGTTTTAAACACCATGCACCACCACGTGTAGCTTCAGCCAGCACCGCGACCACCCCCGTAGTGGCCTCGCACCGCTAGGCCCCCTCGTCGATGCCTGTAGGGGGCCATGCCTCCTCCACTATGGTGAGGCACCTCTTTCTCACGCTGCTGCTGCCATGGCTGTTGTGCCCAGCTACTAAATGTGGGTTGGGTCGGCTCGCTTTGACCCGATTCTAATCCTAGCTCAAAAAAAATATTAACAATTACTATTTGCACCTTAAGCTAATAAGTACACCCCTATACCAGTTGGGCCTAGCCCACTCTGAAACCAAAAACCTAATGCTATTTACACCTACACCTACATGTTCATAATTGCACCCTGTAATTGTTGGGCTGGCCCATTTTAAAACAAAATACATTTTTGTTTACACCATGTTGTTCATAACAACACCCCCTTTTCCTGTTGAGCCTGGCCCATCCTAAAATAAAGTAAACAATGTTGTTTACTGTTTACACCAAGTTGTTCATAACTGCGGACACCTTAGCTGTTGGGCCTAGCCCACTTTGAAACAATGCAACGTAATGCTATTTGCACACTCCTTTTCATATCTACACTCCCTCCCCTTTTGGGCCAGGTCCATTTTTTTAAATTAAATAAACTTTGCTGATTGCACTCCCTTTCTTCCTGTATGCACCCCTAATTACTAAGTGTACTTTCCGCTTCTATTCTATCCCTTTCTATTTCCATTTGATTTATTTAATTACATAATGTTATGTCAATTATTCATTTATTTTTGCATTAGTATCTTTAATACGTTCTTATGTTTTGTGCACTCCATGTTAGGCCTCCGAATCGCTTGGTGGTGTTTCAATAACACGTAGATAGATTTTGTGAATGTCATGCTGGGTCCCCAACTTGCTTGATTTCATAGAGTTTACTGCCAATCCAAAATCTTTTCTAAAAAAAGCTAAAAAATACTCAAATAAAGGATCACTCAATTCTCCTTTTTCGAAAAAAAATTGCATATTACTCGAGATTGCTTCAAGGTCCAATGCCTTAAGCGATTCTCTCCGCTTTTTTCTTCAAATTCAACGTCGCTTCAAGGTCCAATGCCTTAAGTGATTCTCCCCGCTTTTTCTTCAAATTCAACATCGTTTCAAGGTCCAACGCCTTAACCACTTTTTTTCAAGCAATTGAAGCAAATCTTTCAAAAAAATATAAAGTCAACTCAACACACAAGTTGTTTTCTAAAAAGAAATACGTAAGTTTGACTTCCTCATTGCACTTGGGGATACATAGGAGCGAGGGCAAACCCCTTGTCAAACTAAAAAACTAAAAAAAAATATAAAATTCTCTCTTTTCTAGAAATAAAATTTTGCTTTTCTTTTTTAAATAAACAAAAATAAAACAAGCATAAGTCATGTTCTTAAGGGAAGACAAATAATTAAAAAGTCACTTTATTTTTAGCACACTCGATTAAAGACTGTCATCTTCATGAAGGTCGCTTGGGGTGTTAACACCTTCCCCGTGCGTAAATGACTCCCGAACTCTTTTTTCTCTCAAATCGTAGACCATGTTTTATCCCTTTTGGTTTTTTCGATGTTTTCCTTAAATAAACGTTGGTGGCGACTCCCCTCAAGTTTTCATTTTCAGGAAGACTCTTTATCTTTCTTTTTAATCGCTGTCCCTGTCGTAGCCGCAGAGTCACAAAATGCACTTCAAAACTCCATTACAGTAGCATCAATTTCCCCAAGCTTTCGGTTACATATCAAACTTCAGTGTTTAAGAACATCGTGTCATTTTGAATAAGAGTACAATACAAATAACAACAAACACCAAAGCTAGATACATCCTCGTTCAAGCCCAAAGTAAAAGTTAGGGAAATTACAAAAGAAAAAAAACAAGTAGAAAACATCGACGACGTAAGGAATGAGAAAAAAATTACTTGTAGAACTGCTTTCTGTTATAGTCATATTTATACTTTGGGATGAGGAAGACATCAATGACAGGAATGGAAGCGGATATGACATCAGAGCTTTCCTCGACAGCCTCGTTGGCGTCCAGCAGCAGGCTAGCCACGCGCTGCACCGTCTCCTTGTCGAGTATGGTGGATTTCACTGCAATTTGTGAAGTGTTTTCAGAAATTAAACGAATAAAGTTAGGGAACAAAGAGAGAGAGAAGTTACAAGATTTATCGAGGTCGTTGAGGAGGAGTTCAATGGCTTCGTCCTCATCGGGGCCTTCGAAGCAAGAGGCGAAGGCGAGGATCTCGTCGAGAGCGTCGACTTTGAGGTTGCAGCCTCTTGCACTTCCTTTGAACCTTTTTCCTCTGTGATGCAATCATCTCTCTCTCTCTGTGTGTTGAGTATGTGAGTTGAACAGAAAAGGGTTAGGTTTGGCGTAGGAATAAAGCCTCTATTTCGGAAGTTGAAGAGAGGGAGAGTGAGAAACGAGAGGAGGGAGAGAGAAAATTTTAAAATGCACTCAATTCTAAGACGATTTTATAAAAACCGTTTTAGAATTTAAAAAATGCACTAACTTCTAAGACGGTTTTTACAAAACCATCTTAGAATGACAATTTTTAAGACGGTTTTTATAAAACCGTATTCTCTCAAAATCTTATATTTACAAAATTGTCAATGCTTTATATATTAAGACGGTTTTTTGGGAATCGTCGTCATAGGTGCGTCCTAGAAAACTGCTTTTTTAGTAGTGTTATAAGACTTACAAAGTACTCACAAATTACTTAAGTCATGGACAATTGCAACTCATATTCGGAACAAGAAAAGAATAACAATGGCGGGAGATATTTATGATATTAATTTTTTCGCACTTGATCTAATTGCTTATGTTATTTATATATAAGAATGATTAGATTATTTAGTTTTTTTAACAAGTTATGTATCTCTTTATAATTACCTGGTTAAGCAAGTCTCCACCATTGGTGCTTTCAATACATCAACCATGCCTCCCCGGAAGGATGTCGAAGAAACTTTGTTGGCTATTAGAAATTTCATCATAAGCAAGATGCGAACTTGGAACAGTTAAAGTCCTATATTGATTCTCGTCATGAGACTTTTACCCAAATTAACCCTTAATTATCATTGATCTTGAGCGAAAATATCAAAGCGCTCTTGGTTTTGCAAAAAAAGAAGGAATGGGGATAACAACCTCATCAATTAGGAATAGAGGGTAACCAATAGTGATTCCAAATTGAAACAGTTTGGTCATTTATAATGCTCCATTGCATACACTTCAAAGTATCTTCCAACACCTCAAAATAATGCTTCCCCAAATCCGTGTTTCTTTTTTTCCTGAACTATGGAACCAAATCAGGATTCCAAGGAATTAGAAATGTACTTTTGGGAACAACATTATTTGCACAGTATAGCTTGGAATGGCTTGTAAGATTGACACTTTGTAATTGTAACTACCAGCAAAATTAAGCAACTAGAGTTCCAAAAACCCAATCTATTCATAGCAGTTTGAAGAATGTGATGGAAGAAATTTTTAGTAACACAAAAAAGATTCCAAATTGAAACAGTTTGGTCATTCACAATGCTCCTTAACATACACTTCAAAGTATCTTCCCACACCGCAATAATGCTTCCCTAAATCCGTTTTTTTTTTTTTTTTCTGAACTATGGGAACCAAATCAGGATTCCAAGGAATTACAAATGTACTTTGGGAGCAAAATTATTTTTTTATGATTTTGTTTCACGTTTAGACATGGCAACGGGACTGGACGGGACAAGTGCGGGTATTGTATTCCCCGTCCCCACCCCCGCTGGGGTCGGGTTTTTCCCGCCCTGCCCCTATATATTGATTAAAAAAATAAAAATAATGTGGCTTTTCTTTTGAAAATAATCGGACAAAAAAGTTAATTAGGTAACAAAAAAAATTAATAACAAACCCACATTCAAAATATGGGATCATAATTTAAAAATTACAAAACAAAATCAATCAATTTAATTAAAATCATTATGGACCTACATATTTATTTTCTCCCAAAATATAATATCATTTAAATATATATTATCCCAAAATTAAAATAAAACATAGCAAAGCAAAGAATAGAGGTCCACTACTGCAACAACAAAGCTTCCAAAATGGAATTAATTCCCCCGTGGTCCATTCTCTAATGCCATATGAACTACATCTACAGATGAAAATTGCAATTCAAATTGGCTTTGAGTTGTATATAAGCATAATATAAAGTGTAGACACAGGTATATTGTCTTGTCCATCTTTTATATGCCTTAATCATGGAATTAATGCAAAAAGGTATATACTTAAATTTATATACTTAAAAGCACGGACAACAACACATCAAAGATAGCTTCTTGTCTTTCTTCAGCTTTGAATTTTCTAGTGTTGCTACATTTCATTTCTTTTCTTATCTTAAAGCATTATGCTCTATTTTATATAAATAAAACTAAGTAGAATTTTGTTCCATTTAAGGTGCAACAGCACACACTTATCCTAAAAAAAATTGCCATGACATTAACCATGAACAATGAATAACTGCTACCACCACAAACTTGCAATGAAGCATTACCGACTTTATCAGTGGCAAATGGTGAATTTTGGTGGCCAACAAAAAATCCAACATAAAAAATATTGAAGGTGGCATCATAGCCAATGGCAGAAGCATGGCGAGTAGAATCAAAAACATTTTATATAAATATAGCAAAAAAACTGCAGAATTTTTTCTCCCAAATAAGACAACATATGTCAAGAACAATAAATTGATAGAAAATATCTTAAGTCTCATAATCACATATCATAAACTATTAACAAGCCTCATGACCATCAAGTTTAAGAATTCAAATAACAACAAAATAATGAGGAAAAAAATACACAATAAATGATAATGAGAAACATGTTGGAATTGGTGAGGAATTAGATGGGGGTACAAAATGAAAGCTAAAAAATAATCCTAGGTGGTCAATTTTGTTCATGACTTTACCTTCTGTTCATGCTTTTTTCTTTCAAAAAACTTAGTTATGTTTAATTCATTCATCACTTGTAATGCAAGAGTCCTTTTTTAGAGAAGATACTAATGGCAATGATGAAACTGGTCATGATGAGCCTACAGATGTGCAAATAATCTTATCAAACACTGCCTCTGGAATTAAGAAAATGTTTCAGGCACATTATCACTGGTGGTCTTGAGTCTTGGGTGAATAATTTGATTAGTAGAGTTTAGTACTTCATTCAACCCATGGAAGACACAAGTCCACTTAGTAACCCAAAATTGGATAGAAAGAAATTGAAGATATTTTAGCATGTAGATTTTGGAGATCATTAAGGTACAGTGGCCACTACTTGAAAAATTGATAAATAAACCAATTAGAAAGATAAAAATTGGTTCAGCTTATCATCAACACTCAATAGAGAAGTCATCTATGAGAATATAAAAGATGTTTAGTGATAATATATCTAAATAAAAAAGCATATAATGGTTATGACTGGTGATTTCGTACCCACACAAGATGCCCAATATAAAAGTGACTGCAGGAACGAGATTATAAACTTGCTGACACCAAATCCAATGCCTCCAGGAATAGGTTATGGAATAAACTTGCACTGTTTATATGAGTACACAAACATATATAAATATGGATAGTCTTGGTCTGTCTTTGATTAATTATAAACAATTTAGTAATATTCATGCATGTCCCAAAAAAAGTAAGGCAAAGGGGTGATGATAGAAAGTTAAAATGAACCATACCCAAATAAGCCACTAAAGAATGACATCAAAAGCATCCTCCATGTCAGCTTTGGCCTCCTCTTTTTGTTTTCAATATTAAAAAAGACAAAAGAAAGCACCATTTATTACTTAGCCATTAATTCTATTAGTTCAATAATCAATATTCTATTTGAAACTTCTTATTTTCAACTGTTGTTGCCTTGTGGGATGCATAATTTTATGTTAAAGTTGATGATGATGTTCATGTGAATTTAGGTAAATAGAAAAAATATTAAGTGTTTACAATTAATAATGATAATATAATATGCAGAGAGTTATGGGACAAGTAACTATGATAAATTGAAGTGATGAATCTAAGTCATAGTTCTTACTTATGATATATATGCAGATGAATAACCTCATGAAAAAAACATTAATGAAAACTGAAATAGAAAACATACAAAAGGGGAAAAACATGGAATTCTCAATTTTCTGAAACATACACAAAGCATAACAAAAAGACAACAAGCAAGTTAGAAGTTACAAGTTACAAGGCAAAAGCTACATATACAGATAGCACTACCATAAGTAACTATTGAATGTTGCCTTAGTTGCCTATGCAAACAAACACATGAACCCTGTTCTGCAAGCACAAGGAAAAAAAAAGAAGAAAAAATAAATACAAACACATTAATTTTGTTCTCCAATCTTCATTAACAAATCTACAAGTCCTCATTCCTAAAAGCCCCCCACATCCAAATAACATAAAACACAAACCCTAAAACAAAGTTTGAAAATGAACACTTGATTTGAATTTCGAGGACTTGGACAAAGAATGAAATGCAAGTCACATGAGTCATGACCCAAATCATTGTAGTATTGAAAACAAACAATGAAACCAACGACCCACAACAACAACATCACACAAGCACCAATCACAGGCCATTTTGACGGGATCTGAGCAAACAGCAAACAAATTGAGAAGAATTCACAAATGGGTTTCTATTGAATAGCAAGTTACATAGGTAAATGAAGGAAAAAATTGAAGGGGAGACAAAAACATAGAATAACAACGTTGGATTGAAGAAACTAACCTCGTATCTGTGTGAGTTTCGTGCGTAAGATTTGGGGAAAAATAGGTGAAGAGTGCAGAGAAAATGAAGAGAGAGAGCGAGAGATTGGTGGGATAAGATTCGACGAAGAGCACACAACAGTGTGGAGGAGCTTGATGGAGCAGGCTTGGTCGGCGGCGGCGAGGAAGACGACTTTGGTGAGGAGAAACTTCTAGAGAGTAGAGAGAGTCGACTGTCGAGAGTGAGAAGTGAGGGTCAAAGGGTAAGGGTTAGGGTTTTAGTTTTTCTCCTTTTATATATAAGGGTATATTTGTAATTTACTAAGTCAGTTAATGGCGGGACAGGGATGGGGCAAATATCTCCAATACCAAACCCGCCCTCGCCCCCGAATTCATCTTGCGGGGAAAACCCGAACCTGAACCCCAAAAATTTGGTTTTTTCCCATTAAAAATGGGGTGAGTTCAGGCGGGTACCCACGGGTTCGAGTCCCATTGCCATGCCTGTTCACGTTAGATTCAACTTATATACCAACTATAACTCAATCATAATGTTGTAATTGAATTATCGTTTGAGTCATCTCCCAAAAGAATAAAGGAGTGTTTTCTTTAATTATTTAACTAAAAACTAAATTTTTGTATTTTTGTTTGTGATTGTCATGAAATAAATAATATAAAATAAATTATAATAAAAATTAAATGAGAATAAAATAATTAAGTAAATATAGAAATTCTATACTTGGATTATGATGTCAATTTTGATAAATGAATGTCTAAGTTTGCATTTGAAATTCGTTCGATCAACTGTAACTTCATAATTAATGTATTGTACCCCCCAGTTCCTTCCTGCATGATCGCATATTCTAAATTACTTTCCGATATTTAATCCCTTGAACATGCTTACACAAGCAACCAACATTAATGGTTGATAATTAGTGAAACATAACCAAAATTATTCTATCCCTATTTTATTACTTTGCAAAAAAAAAATGGAATAAATTTTTCCACTGCTGTACTCCCAGGACTTAAAAACATTATCCGTGAAACAAACGTTCCCTAGTAATTTTGCACCATTATGGAAATACATTAAATCAAGGAGAAATATGCTTTCAGTCTTATATTTTGTTTTTGTGAAATTTGGTTTCAGTATTCAAACTTCAACTTTGATTAATTTAATCTGTGAGGTTTATAAAAAGAGTAATTTTTGTCACTCTTCATAGTTAAAATTGTATTTGAAGAGAGACAAAAATCACTATTTTTCTAAAGTTGAAGGATCAAATGGACTAAGGTTAAAATTGCATGGACGATTATGAATTTCTACAAAAAGTACATAGACTAAGAATATATTCGCACTAAAATTAATTTTGAAAAGAATAGTTATATCATTTAAACTTTTTAGTATTCTTATTATGCTGTTACTGATAACTTTTTTAACATTTAAAATCATTTCATATCTAAAATCCACGTGAACTTTTAAGCTTAGACAAAAAGATAATAATTTAAGAGTTTTAAACAGAAGAAAAGTAACATTAACTATTTCTTAATTCAAAAATAAAAAGTTTGAGAAACGAAAATTACAAACTATCCAAATCCCCGATCAGTGCAATGAGATGTGTCTATTTATCTATCTCTTGACTCGAAATGGTTAGCACTTTTCTTAGGCACAAATTAAATATCACACTACGTTATCTTTTTATATATATGTATTGCCTCACTTTAAATGAATTAAATTTTACATCTCTTTTTTACTATTTTTATATAAATATATTTTTATTTCTATATTTTCTTAGTTTTAAATTTTATAATTTAAAAAATTAGTTTCTTTCCTGCACAATTTTTCAAATTATGGTTTTAATATATTGTAACATAAATATTCAAAAAAAAAAAAAGTTTTACGTATAAAAGTAAAATGAAAATGAAAATAAGTAATGTTAATACAAATATATATAAACTATTTTTTTGTCAAGTGAAATAAGTAACAACATTAAAAATATATTTGAATTAAAAAAGGATAAAAATAACTGACAGTGCCATATGCCCCAAATCCGAACAAGCATACCATATCGCCCATTCTGAAACTGTTCTTGACCACCAGTACTATATAATAATAACCAATAACAGAAACAAAATCAAACATTTGAACAAAAAAGAAATAAAAGAAACAAAACAAAACCAAATGAAAAGGAAAAGAAAATTGGTGTCAAAGCGAGCAAAATAGTTTATATATAATGACCTTTATTTATCTTAAACCTTCGCGCGCCGCCGGCGGTGTGCGAAGCTGGCTCTCCTTTTGGACAAGAATGTGAACAAGTTTTCCTTCTCTCACGAACGATGGAGAGTATGAGAAAGAGGTACCAGGACTGCACTTCGCTGAGCTAAGTTTGCAGTATATTGTTAAAGCTGTAGGTAAAATCAAATATTGTTCAGTCGTCTCAACTTACCAACAGTTGGACGATATATTAAATGTGATTGGATTTTTTACTTGAGTGTGACTCTCATGCTATATCGATATTTGTCCATGCAGAAAACGGCTGTCCTTAGGGCTCGAGTGGCATATGACAAAGATGAAGGCTTGCAAAGGTTTACTCAGGCCAGACACAGATTGACCTTTGAGTGCAAAGGCAAAAGGAATTTGACTGCAAGACCCCTACCCTTTGAGTAGGGACGAAAGTTAGCCTTAGTGATCCTACAGTGTTGAGTGGAAGGCTGTCGTTCAGATAAAGTTATTATAGGAATAATAGACTCATCTTCCCCCAAGAGCTCACACATCGACGAGAAGGTTTGCACCTCAATGTCGACTCTTTGTCATCTAAGGCTGTAGTATGTTCGAAGGGTTGAGTTGTTCGCCAATTAAAGCGGTACGTGGAAGATGCAAGTGAAGGAAAATTAATTCCTAAATCCTTATGGTGAAAACCGTCATCCAATAAAACCCCAGAAACATCATATTAAACCATCAAAAAATCTTAAACAAATAATGTATACATGTTTCCGTGACGGTAGTGATTTATCTTTAGATATGGGCATATCTCCTAATTACAATCTTTCATGCCAAATCTTTCCAAAATCTTTTCAATATAGCTCTTTCGTGACAACCCAAGAATACCTTGAGAACGATCTTGGAGTATCTGAATTTCTAATACAAAAGAGGTTTCACCAAGTTCTTAGAGAAAAATTTCTTGGTTTCGTGCAATAAGCCTATATCGCTGTTGGCAAGTAATATATCATCGACATATAAAATCAGGAAGATTAATATACTCCCACTAAATTTATGATATACACAATCTTCCACCATGTTCACCTCAAAACCATAAGAGATTATAACTTGATGAAACTAGTGATACCATTGATGAAAAGCTTGTTTGAGACCGTAGATGGGATTTCTTTAACTTACAAACCATAGACTTTGAATCTTCATAAACAAAGTTTTATGGCTGGGTCATATAAATTGTCTCATCAATGTTGCCATTGAGAAATGTTGTCTTAACATCCATTTGATGTAGCTCTAAGTCAAAATGAGCCACAAGTGCCATAATTGTCCTAAAAAATTCTTTCGAAGAAACTGGAGATAAAGTCTCTTTATAGTCTATGCCTTCCTTTTGAGTGAAACCCTTAACGACAAGATGAGTCTTATATCTTTCAATGTTACCTTTTGAATCTCTTTTGGTCTTAAATATCCATTTACAACCAATAGGTTTCACACCTTCAAATAACTCAACAGGATCCCAAACGTCATTGTCTTTCATGGATTTCATCTCATCCTTCATGGCATCAATCCACTTATGAGCATTACAACTGTCTAAGACTTGTTGGAAGTTGATTGGGTTATCTTCCTTTAAGCCTAAAATATTATCATGCTCTTGGAGAAAAACAATATAATCATCTGAAATTTCACTTCTCCTATCTCTAGTGGATCTTCTTAATGGCACTTCTTGAGGTTGTTGACTTTGTTCCATAGGTACTAATGGGGAAATTTCGTTGTCATCTTGTTCTGAAATGATGTCAAGAATAAGAGCTTGATCACTAATTGTTTGTACTGGAGTTTCATCTTCAATGACGACAACATCAGGAAAAGAAACAAAATTATCTTCCTCAAAGACAACATTTCTTACTTTATCTCCCCCTTCAAAGTCAACATCCTAAAGGAATCTCACATTTCCTGTTTCAAAAATTGATCTTGTAGTGGGATCGTAAAACTTGAAGCCCCGAGAGCGTTCAACATATCCAACAAAATAGAAGCTAATAGTTCTTGAGTCCAACTTCCTTTCATTAGGCTTATAAGGCCTTGCTTCAGCTGGACAACCCCAAATATATAAATGCCTTGCTTCAAGCTATAGTCTTCCTTTGGACCGATTAATGCTTACATGAAAATCTTTATAATCGTCACATATTTATTACTACATGTATATATATTATTTGGCCAAATAATAATCTTCCTTTAGACCGATGATTATTCGCATAAATAACAACAGTTTACGGGATTCCATAGAAAAGTTTATCTGAGAGGGTAAACTGAGGCAGTACGTAATCAAAACACAAGGTCAGCAAAGCAAGCGAAAGGCCAGTCAGAATGAGGCCCAACCACAAAAGAGTCGAGAAGATAAAAGAAACAAGCGCGACGATGATGAATTCCCAAAACTAGAATTTGAGTGCAATGTGATTTCTAGAGCCCTGGGAGGAGGAGGAGATACGTCTAGTCAACGAAGGAAATATCTTAAAGAGGTCCTTTCTGTCAGAGAGCAACCCAAATTTAAAGGAAGTAGTAGCAAAACCGAGTTCCCCCTACTTTATTTTACGGAAAAGGATATGCAAGACGTGGTCCCTGGTCATGAAGATGGCCTAGTGATTACCGGAACACTAGTCAATTGTCGGGTCAAGAGAATATTTGTAGACAACGACAGCTTAACAGATATTATATCTTGGAACGCTTTCAAGAAGATGAATATGGACGAAGCGGATTTAAAACCATGTAAAACTGTGTTGATAGGTTTCAATTGCGAGAATACCAAACTCAAAGGCTCCATTGAACTTTGACTCATGTTGGGAACAAAGGAGGCTTTCAAGTCAGAAAGAGTCACGTTCGTCGTGGCCGACTTCTCCTCACCATACAACTTCATCATTGGGAGACCAACCATCCACAAATGGGATATGCTAATGTCCACTAAACACCAAAAGTTGAAAATGTTAGGGAGCAATGGAAATGTAATAACCATCCGCGGAGACCAAAAAGAATCCCGCCAATGTTACTACAATGCCATGAAAGAAAGTGAGGCAGTCCATCTTCTCCCCCCCCCCCCCCCCCCCCCCCCCCC
>PYAF01000873.1:227335-237585 GCA_007407185.1 Glycine tomentella
CGATCCAACCATCAAGGCCGAGTTAACAAAATGTGTTAGAGTCTTTGCATGGAGAGCCTTTGAAATTTTGGGGATAAATCCAATCTTCTTTTGTCATAAGTTGTCAATGTATCTCGGTTCAAAACCAGTGGCCCAGAAAAAGAGAAATCTCGGTTCGGAGCATAAGTAGGCATTAGAAAATCACATCAAAGAATTGTTGGAGGCCGACTTCATACGAGAAATCCAATACACCTCATGGCTGTCGAATGTGGTAATGGTTAAGAAGTCCAACGGCAAATGGCGAGTATGTGTTGACTACACCGACCTGAATAAGGTATGTCCTAAGGATTCATATCCAATGCCGAATATTGATCAGCTAGTAGATAATTCGTCCGGTTTCAAATTATCATCATTTATGGATGTCTATTTCGAGTACAATCAAATTGCTATGTACCTAGGCGATCAAGAGAAAACGGCATTTAGAGGAGGCGAAGCAAACTACTGCTATAACATGATGCCTTTTGGTTTGAAGAACATCGGTGCCACTTATCAGCGGATGATGAACAAAGTCTTTGCCCAACAACTCGGCCGCAACATAGAAGTATACATAGATGACATGATAGCCAAAACAAATGCGACCAAAAATTATATCCATGACCTGGAAGAGACGTTCCGCAGACTAAGGGAGTACAACATCCGTTTGAACTCGCTCAAATGTGCATTTCGGGTAACAGTAGGGAAATTCCTAGGATTCATGTTGACCCACATGGGAATAGAAGCCAACCCGGACAAGTGCAAAGCCATGTTGAACATGCAGTTCTCGGTCAATAAAATGAGGTACAATAACTAACAGGCAGGATAGTCGCGCTGATGCGTTTTCTTCCGAAATCAGCGGAAAAAACACTTCATTTCTTTAAACTTTTGAAAAAGGAAGCTAGCGTTGGATGGAATCCGGAGTGCGAGGTGGCCTTCCAGGAGATCAAGAAGTGTTTAGCCTCCCTTCCAGTGCTGTCGAAGCCAGAGCCCGGTGAAACACTGATCTTATACTTGTTAGTAGGTGAAGAAGTGGTTAGCGCCGTATTAGTCAGAAAAATCAACAAAACCCAATCATCGGTGTATTTTGTAAGCCGAGCTCTTAGAAATTCGGAACTGTGATATCAGAAGCTAGAGAAAGTAGCATTTGCACTTCTCATAACTGCCAAAAGACTCCGCCCATATTTCCAAGGCCACACTATAGTGGTTCGAACCAATCAACCAATCCGGCAAATCTTACATAAGTTGGATTTAGCTAGTAGAATGATGAGATGGGCTATTCAACTATCTGAGTTCGATATAAAATACGAAGCCCGACATGCCATCAAATCTCAAGCTTTGGCCAACTTCATGGTAGAACTAACCCCGGCGATCGGAAGCAGTATGGAAGTATGGAAATTATACGTGGATGGCTCGTCCAACACGAAAGGAAGCGGAGCCTGGATCATAATCGAGAGTCCAGAGGGAGTATCCATTGAACAGTCACTACAGCTCAACTTCCTGACATCAAACAACCAGGCCGAATACAAAGTGTTGATAGCTGGATTAATACAAACCAAGGAACAAGGAGCTCAGAAGGTACATGTGTTTATTGACTCCCAACTCGTCATTGCGCAGATTGAAGGAAGATATCAAGCGAAAGGACCTTTACTGGTCAAATATCTGAGCAAAGTCAAAGAAATAATCGTCGAATTCGATGAAGTCGTTGTTTCCCATATTCCCAGAGAAGAAAACACCTGAACCGACATACTGTCTAAACTGGCAAGTACCAAGGGTATGGGCAATCACAAAACGGTTATTCAGTAGGAGGTCTCCCAACCCACTTGTGTAATGGTGATCTTGGCAGCTGAGGACTGGAGGAGGCCCATAATCAGCTATTTATAGCAAGGAACGATACTAGACGACAGTTTAGAAGCCAAGAAGTTGGTCCAAGATGCGGCCATGTATACCATACAAGAAGACAAATTGTATCGTAGGGGCCTGCACATCCTAATGTTGCTATGCTTGGGCCCACACCAGACCAAATATGTGATGGTCGAGATACATGAAGGCATCAACGGCCAGCACATGGGAGTGAAAGCCTAGCAATGAAGGCCCTCCGAGCCCGGTACTACTAGCCAACAATGAAGGCAGACGCCTCATACCATGTAAAAAGATGCGAGAGCTGTCAAAAGCATGCCAAAATCTTATGGTCCCCCCCCCCCTCGAGTTGACCTCGATCACTGCACCTTGGCCTTTCTACAAGTGGGGAATGGATCTTCTAGGGCCATTTAAGGCGACAGAAGGACAGATGAAATGGCTAGTCGTTGCCGTTGATTACTTCACGAAATGGATCGAAGCCGAACCTTTAGCCACCATCACCTCGGCCCGAGTTCAAATTTTTTTTGAAAGAAGCATAATATCAAGGTTTGGGATCCCTGCTGAAGTCATTACGGATAATGGAACTCAGTTTACCGTTAAACGGTTTTAGGAGATCATGGCGGGGTTCCACATCAAGCACCACTTCTCATTAGTGGAGCATCCGCAATCCAACGGACAAGCTGAAGCTGCTAATAAAGTCATTCTGGACGGGCTGAAGAAACGAACCGACGAGGCTGGCTCAAATTGGGTGGAGCAGTTGTCTTATGTCTTGTGGGGGTACAAAACTACAACCCAGACATTACTCAAGAGACCCCGTTTAGGATGACATATGGATGCAAGGCTATGATACCCGTGGAAGTCGGACAACCCTCATGGAGAAGAAAGCATGTGCTCCACGAAGGAGAGGACAACAATAATGAGACATTGGCCGCTGAGTTAGAACTAATAGAGGAGGTCCGGGCTACGACACACCACCGAGATCTGGCTATGGAACAACTGACAACCAAGAAGTTTAGCAAAAAGGTAAATCCGAGGTGTTTCGCAAACGGTGACCTAGTTCTGCGCAGAGTCGATATCGAAAACAAAAATGCCCGGGATGGAAAACTAGGGAAGGACCATATCGGGTCACACGGAACCTCGAACAAGGGGTATATATTTTGGAGACACTCAATAAAAAAACGATCAAGTGCACTTGGAACGCAGACAAGTTGAAGACATATTACGGCTAAGAGATTGCAGCCATAAGTTAATCCTAATAGACATTTAGTTTTCCATTCAAGTTTTTCAGTATCGTTTACAATTCATGTGTTTCTCCTTAATTGAGAGTATGAGCCGGGGTCCATTAGTTCGGCACCCGTGCCCCATACCAATCTCTTTCATTGAGATCATGAATTTATGCTTACTTCTGAAGCTTATCAATAAATTTTCTTGTTCCTACAAGGAAATTACAAGTGTTGTGCACAACACGTGATACCTACCGTCCTAAACAATGCTAAACGTGTAGCCAAACCCTGATTAGGTTGACATAATCAATTGTTGAGAATGATTATGTTACATGTTAGGTATTGATTGGATACAAAAACGGGAAAAGTTTAACCGGGAACAAAATACTGACGTTTAACTCGGGCAATATCATACTTGGCTGTTGGAATCAAACAAATATATACCAAGCATGCAAATATAGTTCTAAACAGAACATAATATGATTGATTAAAAGCAAATTGTACGAATACACAAATAAAGCCAGGAAAAAACCTGACAAAAACAACAAAACATTTCAAGACAACTACAAGCATAACCGACATCCCAGACCTTCAAACTTTATCCACCTGGTCACTGCCTTGAGCAGCCGAAGTCTCCTCTTTGCCAGCAACCAGACCGTCGTCAACTTGGACCACGAAATCCTCATGTGGAGAGTAGGGGATCACCTTCCCGTCATGCACATATGACTTGAAGTGCACCCCATCCATGTTCAAGTCGACCTTGGAATTCAGGCACCGGACCTACTCTAAGGCGTTGTTGAAGGACTCCTCTACCACCGACGCCATCATCTCCCTCAACTTGGCCGCCTCCTTCTCCACACCCAAGAGTTTGGACTTGGCCTCCCTAGCCTCCAACTGGGCCCCCTCAAGTAGAGTCTTGACTTCATTTAAATTTTGAACCATGAGGGCGGCCTTCGCCGGAGACTGTTGAAGTTCAACCCGCGCCCCGCATGCCTCTTCAACCGCAGCTCACAGATCTTGTTCAAGCATCTCGAACCTGTGCCGAGACACACAAAGCTCTTCAACGGCAGCGGCCAAACTTTCTGGGACTCGGCCTGGGATGCGGTGAACTCCTTCTTCGTCTTAATGTACCTTGACTTCAGAGTAACCAAGCTCTGAACAAGTGAAGCACACTTGAAGGCATGAAGCTGCATCTGGTCGAGCTTGCAGAGGTCATCAGCAAAAAATGGACTTGAGTTCGACAGGTGCTTAGGGGCTTTGACGAAGGGGAAGAGACCATCGACCCCCTTTCCTAGAGGTACCCGGGCGCCAGTAGAGGAACTTCAAAGGCCGGGGTCGAATGAACATCACTCGTCGACAGGGCAGTGATGACTGCACTGGGAGTGGAGGAAACAGTAGGAGTCGGGGAGGGAATTGAGAGAGCCGGCTCGGGATCAGCCGAAGTCACATCGATAGGTGCCTCTCAGGCAAGCTCCGAAACCTTCCTCCTCTTGGCCTTGCCCCCAGCTACCATTTTGGAGAGGATGCGAGGAGGACGGCCGGCAGTGGTCGGCCTACCCTGACCAGAAGCCGGGGTCGAAGAGCCGGGCACCTTCCGAGAACTGGGCACCAGATCGCCAGAGTGATCCTCCATGTCAGCAGCTACAAAGAGAAAGAAGACATAATCAGAACAGTGACAATAAATAAGTTACTAAACTCAAATATATCACAAATAGGAGCCTGGACTGATGTTGGCTAACAAGGGACATAGTCCAAGACGGACCCTGAGCCTCTCTGTATGCATCGATCCGGATTACTGAGGAGGCATCCGCATCCGATAAACTTGTTTCCTCAACTTGATAAGAGGCTGAAGGAAATTCATGGTGGGCACGGGTCCAGTAGAGTGGGAATCTCCACTTTACTTCGGGAGATTCCGGACCCAGAAGAAAGAAAGTCTGTTTACCGGGTTCGACAACAACCTTGAAATAATTATTCTTAAAATTTTTAAATGACTCCACCTATACCAGGAAAATTTTGCGGTTGGAACGACTCCTAATGGATGTCCATCCCTTCCTACTCAGGGTTCTCAGCCAATCCAACCGGTACGAACATTAAAATAATAAAAGAAAACAGGCATAGTACAAGGGACTCCTAGGTTTACACACAAATCTTCAAATGATTTTTAAAAGCCCAACTATTGGGGTGGAGCTGCGAAGGAGCCAAGTGCAAATGCTTCAAAAGCCGCATTTCAAAATCCGACAATGGGAAATAGACACCTAGACGGGTGACTACGTCTTTGTAGAAAAAGAAGAAACTATGTTCACCCTTCCCAGCAGATGGGCTCATGGGGGCCGGGAGCGCAAATAGAGAACCCCTCTTGACTCCCAATAGGGAGCGCGGCAATGCTCCCCAGACCCAAAATGGAGGAGGTATTAGGTACCTCATAGGTGACCCAAGGAAACTTAGAAATTAAAGAAGGAGAAGGACAGTTAGACTGAGATCCGGCCGATTGTGACTCCTCTGCTATCTCCACTAACGGGGTATCCATAATTACCCACGACAAAATAAAAAGCAACAATCAGTAAAGAATACCTGGACAGACGACGACAAGGCAAGAATCAAGATTTGATGAAGTGTTAACCGACGCCAGGGCAGCGGTGCGCAAGGTCGGCACCACGGTCCCAGCTTCCAAGACAGGGGTTGATACGGACACCCCGGTTCTTATAGTCATGGGTTGGGGACGGGGACCGGGTTATGCCGACATGCGCCAAGGGTCTCGTCGGCCTGTTTGTCGAACCCCGAGCTAGCCAGGAACAAGAACTTGTCTAGGCATGTCGAACACGACTCAAATAGGGTTACAGATGGTGGCTCTAATGGACTTGGTTCTAAAGGTGAAGAAGACTTTGTGACAGGTAAAACTGGAAGGGAACTCGAAGGAATTTCGAAGGGACCCCTAGACCTAGAATCAGAACCTGCTACAACCTTTGGCAACGAAGAAAGTTTAGTTTGAGGCTTCTTTGAGGTGTTAGAGCCCTCAGAAGGGGCACGCAGTAACCTTTTGGATTTCTCCTCTTCTGGAAGAGAAAGGCCAAAGAACCAGAATGCAGAACTAGGGGGAACAGTTCTACGTATATGCGTTTCCTCTTCAGGAGTAAATCCCATCTTAGGAGACTAAAATGGGACTCAATGCGCAAGGCGAACAAAGGAGAAAAGCAAAAACAGATAAAGAGAAGAAAGGCAAGAATGGAAGAAAAACGACGAAACCCAGGAACAAATTAAGGAGAAAGAAATGTGTGGGAGCCAAAATAAATTGCAACCAAAACAATTATAATGAAAAACAGAAGCACGAAAATCCCAAAATACAAGTACGAGGGAAATATAAGATACCTGGAATGGAAGAAATCCTGAGGGAATTCGAGCACCAAAGGCGAAGAGCAAAAGTGAATGCCAAGATCAAAAGGAAGCAGAGGAGAAGAAAGCACAAGATGAGTTACCAAGAGCAAATGGGGAAAAAGAAAAAAAGGGTACCTATAAAACCAAAAAGAAAGATAACTGCCGGAACACGAAGCGCCTGGAGTAGGTAACTGACGGACGTGACTAGTCACAAAGGGGTAAAGACGTCCAACTCACCAAAAAGTGGGGGGGAAATAGAGAGCAATTCAAAACGCTTATGATTAAAGCGTGCAAAGAAATGACATAGCATTAAATGATTGGGAGACAAGTCACTTTCAATGCCTGAACAATAATGAAAACGTTTCGCTTCCCTAAGAGGTTAGAAGTCGAAAAATAGGTCGGCTATATCAAGAAAGGTACAAGGGGAGAACCTGGCAATAGTTATACCGCGACATCAACATAGACATGAGCCCGGAAAGATGGACCTCTTGGAATCAGAAGTAAATTTATTCTGAAGCACCCCAGCCAGTCAGACTCCCAACCCCGGGATATCTATCCCGATATGGAGCCATAAATTTATATGGGGCGTAGAAAGAGTCCATCAAGTAATTTCATCTCAGTTGTCCAGAATGCTTGACAACTGGGCTCGGGGCATCTGTTGTGGATATTTGGGTTGGGCCAACCCAAGAGAGGCCCAATAAGACTCGGTCGACCCATTCTGTTAGATACCTCAAGCACATGGAACGTGGCCATAACCGTCTCAAGTAGTGAACGCAGGAGCGCCAACTAACCAGGAATCTCGGATAGGATCGTGGGACAAGATCGTGGGTAAATCTCCCCTAACTAACTCACAGGTCAGTGGTTATAAAAACAGGTGATTCCAGGGAACAAGGTACAGATAGAAAACTACTCTCTATTTTCCATTAACACTGTGCACACACCTCACGTCATTGGTGTTGTTTATACAAGCATAGTGATCTTCTTCCCTGAGGTATTCATTCTTCATAAATACCTTCAGAGAGAGAAAGAACCTAATCATATATTAATCACCCAGCCATCTTTGTTGGACATTTCTATTCATCATGAACGAAACAAGTGTGACACAAAAAAGAATGTTGCTAAAGGTCACATATGGAAAAATGAGTGGGAGAAGTATAAACTAAAGGAGCTACATCAAATTTTGAATAACATATGGAGAAGGAGTGCGGAGATGATTGGATTTGGAAGTTTCACACATTCAGAGGCATTTGGGTCAACCTGACATACAAAGCAATACATTTGGATTTGGTGGGATCACAACCTATGGAATTGATGAAGAATATTTGGAAATTGCAAGCTCAATCAAAGGCACTTTTTCTAGTGTTGAAGTTGATGCTTAATAAATTACCAACCAAAGCCAACACTACAAAAAAAAACCCGTATTTTCGACGGAATATTTCCTACGAACAATATTTTGTCGGTAATTTTAGCATTTCCGACGGAAAATATTTGTGGGAAATTTATGAATTTCCCACCGATTATTTTCCGTCGGAATAATGCTGTCGGAAATACTTCGGTTAACGACGGAAATTTTCGACGAAAAATATTCCGTGGAAAATTCATAAATTTCTGACGGATTTACCGACGGAAAAATTTGTGAAAAATATATAACGGTTATTGAAGACGGAATAATTCCGACGGACAATATTCTGTCGGTAATTTTAGAATTTCCGACGGATATTTCCGTCGATAATTTTCGAAGGAATTATCAGTCGAAAATTACTGACGGAATTATCCGTGGAAAATTTCCGACGGACAATATTCCGTCAGTAATTTTAGCATTTCCGACGAATTTTGGCCGTCGGAAATTTCCGACGGATATCTCCATCGGTAAATTCTGAAGGAATTATCCATCGAAAATTACCGACGGAATTATTTGTGGAAAATTTCCGGCGGACAATATTCCATCGGTAATTTTAACATTTCTGACGGATATTTCCGTCGGTAATTTCTGAAGGAATTATCCATCAGAAATTACCGACGGAATTATCCGTGGGAAATTTACGACGGACAATATACCGTCGGTAATTTTAGCATCTCCGACGGATATTTCCGTGGGAAATTTCCGACGGATATTTCCATCAGTAATTTCTGAAGGAAATATTCGTCAGAAATTACCTACGGAAGTATCCGCCGATAATTTTAGCATTTTCGATGGATTTTTATGACGGAAAATATTTTGTCGAAATTTTATGAATTTCCGCCGGATTATTGTCCATCGAGAAAATTCTGTCGGAAATACTTAGGTGACTGACGGAAATTTCTGTTAGAAAATATGCCGTGGAAAATATTTTAATTTTCTACAGATTTTTGGGCGGAAGATTTCTTTGGAAAATATTAAAGTTGTATTTTAATTTTTTTTTTATATTTATAAATTCTTTACTTTGCATTAAACATATAAGATATTTGCTTCTCTCATTTGTTTTGATATTTTTATAATTTTCTATAAAATAATAAAACAGATACTATTATACTTGTAATATGTAAAAACATTTATAATATGTGTGTAAATAATTTTATTTAACAATTTTTTATTCACAATACTGCAAGTCATTATCTAATAACTAAAAAGAATGATAAACAAAAATTTCATCATAAATAATATTCAGAGGATAAATATTTAACAACTCTATTTTTTAGTGTGTGTAATTACTTTAAGTAAGATACTAGTGTTGTTTATTAAATAATTATTAAATTTATTTTTTTAAAATATATTAATAATAAATAAATAAAAATTTTAAAGAACTAAAACCATAACTTCAATGAACCCTACCATAAACCAATCTAGGAGTGTAAAAAAATGATTGGTTTGATTGGTTTTGAATTGAACTTTAATGAAATTTATTTAAAGTCAAATTTAAAATGATGTAAATTATGATTTTCAAAACAAAATCGGTGAAAATAGAATAAAATACAACTAATTCATTTAATCAATTACTGATAGCTTTGTTAGGATAATCATTTTCACTTAAATCCTCAAAATAATTGTTGTAAACTGCATTTTTAGATAAGATAGTGGGTTGTGCCATTTTACTAAGCCTAGTATGTTACAATATACCATATTTGATGAGATGCTTTGCTGTTATTTTTTGTATTGAAGCCTAATTGTCCTTTTTTGTAGTCTTATTTAAAAAGCAGTAGTATCTATTTCAATTAATATTTTGCTGTTATTTTTTGTATTTAATTCTAATTGTCATTTCTTGTGTTGCCTAATGCTCATGTTATTTATTTACCATATTTAGCAAAATTTAAGAAAATATATACAATGGAAATGTCTTATTCTATTTGAGTAAATAATGTTATTTATATGTTTCTGGTTGTGGTTAAGTCATTTATTTTCCATGTTCATTTTAACAAAATTATTAAAATAAAGTTACCGATGGATATATATATCCGTCGAAAATTACTGATGGAATGTATTTAGTCAGAAATATTTGAATTAAATTTGTTACTATTTTTGTTGTATTTATAATTTATTTACTTTGCATTTATTCTATAACACATGTTTTACATGTTTATTGACATTTAAAATATTTTCGATAAAATGTTTATTTCAAAATGTAAAATTGTTTTGTAAATTAAATATTTTAATGTTATTCCAATGTTTAAACAAAATCATTTTACGAATGAATCAAAAAATATATGGGTAAACGGAAGTAAATAAATGTTTTTGGAAATCTATGTTAAGAGGTTAAAAAAAATATTAGAAAAAGTATTTGATATATAAAAATTATAGTCGTAGAT
>PYAF01000873.1:243668-302364 GCA_007407185.1 Glycine tomentella
TCAGGTTTCTAGGACATTACTAAGTCTATCTGACCTAACCAGAGCTATAAGGGTATGTTGATCATTTGGACAATTGTTCAGGGCATTTTGGTCTTTTACCCTAGGGACCTAAATGTCATTTGTGAAATTATCCAAGGACATTTTGGGCATTTTCAAGAATATCCAAGGGCATTTATGTCATTTATCTAGAAATGCGTATCTATAAGAAAATACACAGACATGGAGAAATATGGGGTGTTACAAGTGGCGCTGCTAGTGCCATGGTTCATGCTAATGGCGTCAGAGGATATAGGAGCCACTTTCATTCGAACCAGTCACGCTACTGGCGCCATGATCCATGCTATCAGTGTGGATAGGCCGACAATGATACATGGAGACGAACCCCCAGCGCGACTCGCGCCAGAATTAGCGCGGGTTGTGTCGATGACCCTGGGCTTCATCTCGAACAAGTGGCGCTGCTAGCGTCGTGGTTCACGCTAATGGCGTCAGAGGATACAGGAGCCACTTTCATTCGAACCAGTCACGCTACTGGTGCCATGATCCACGCTATTAGCGTGGATAGTCAGAACAAGTTATCTGGATACGACCCCATCGCGCTAGTGGCGCCAATTTCGACGCGATCAGCGTGGTAACCTAAGAACAGTTATAGAAATTTTAAAAGTTTAAAATTAGAAAGGTATAGAGATGCACGTGCTCAAACAGTCCATACTCTTCACTCTTCTTTCCTAAACACCTTTGCCTTTTCCCCCTTTCATTCAAACCCTACATCACTGTTCCCATTATCTCAAACGTACCTTCCATCACTATCATATTGCAAGCAGCTGAGTTAAGTTGGAGTCCGTGGTTGCCTGGCACCATCAGGTACATTTTCTTTGCCATATTTGTCAGCATTAACCATAATATTTCTGTTTTCCTCTACATGGTTTGTGTTATTGTGTGTTGCTATGTTGGGGTTGGGTTTTTTGCTTCTGAGAGTGACAATGTCTGAAAGTGTGGGCTTAGAAGATTCGAGTTTGTGACACTTTGGTGGTGGGCGTGAATTACCCAGAGATGGATTGTTGTCACATTCCACTAGTGTTCAACCCCCATTTAAACTTCTCCTAAACTTTAGCAAACTGCAAGCTGACACTAAGCAGTAGGCAACTCAATCCCCTCTTCCCCTTCTGTCAACCCAATCTTGCTCATTAAACATTAATGAGTAAAAAAAAAAAAACTTCAAACTATGCAAACATGATAGCTTCAACTTTAACAAGAAACAACTGGTAGTGCTCAAACACTGATACACATTTTGACTAACATTTTAATACTGAGTCCTATTCTAAAACCTCGTTAGAGCCCATACAAGGATATGCCGAACATATAAATGATATTAACAGTATACAAAAGATGAAGTAAAACTAGAAAGCATGACAAAGGAAATTTCTCAATTTCATTGTGTTGAACAAAGATAAATGTTCAGTGGAACCCATAAAAAACTCAGTATTGACATAAACATGTAACATACTTGAGCCCAATAACATGCATCTAAGAGAATTGAAATACCTTGATGTTAGGAACCTCAATTTTCCGTGTAGTTATTTCATCCCCAGATGTTGGTTGGTTTTGCCCAGAAGAAGTATCTTGCTGAAAGCAAGTAAAAGAAATTCATACAAAGATAATATTTTCGAGTAATATACAAAATAGGTAAGAACAAATATCTAGGAATCTACAATTAATTATTCTTCGCATAATAACCCACTTATTATATCAACAAAAACTCAGAATCATAATCAACACCTTATTATAGGGAACTTCCACATTGTGCAAAGCAGTGTCAACTGAAATGGGTTGTCTCCAGAAGAAGCATCTTGCTCAGTTGAATCCTTATTTTGTTGTTGAGTTTCTTTAGAAGGCTCTTCTGCATTTTCTTGTGAAAAGTTCTCTACAGGAGGTTCTTTGGAATCAGCTGGCTCGCTAATATCAGCTTAACTTTGTTCCTTATCAGTTGCCTCCAAAGAAGGATCTTCAGATATAGTTTGGAATTGAATGTGAGTGACATTCTCTAGAGTGGATATTTCCTATGTCTCTTTTCCTGGCTCAGCAACCTGCTCATGTTGATGCCCATTTGTATTAACTGCTGACACCAAAACCAAAGCATGATTAACATAAAAAGTTCTTAACAACAAAGTTCTTTTGTTACTAGCTTAAATTTAATGAGAATCACAATAACATGAGTGAGATTCATTAAATAAGGAGTGTAAGTCATGTAATGTATTCATAAATGGCGTGTTGGCTGATTTTGAGTGATTAACGATCAAGAAAATAGAGGAAGGAAAGTGAAAGGAACCTGTTCCGTTTGCTGCTTCTAAACTAAATTTATTTTCATATGCAAAGAAATAGTAAATTGAACGAATATATGCTACTTGGTGCCGATTCTTGAAAGCGTCAACTACCAAACTAGTTTTTTGTCTTTCAACTGCCAATTTAGCTTTGAAGCTGCAATAATTGTTGACATACGCGACACTCTTCTACTTTATTCTAGGAGCAATGATATCTCTTAACAGTGTATTGTTGACTATGGTGGCATTTTAGGGTACTGTTGGATGCCTGTAACTTGGTTTACTAGATATAAACTCATACATTAAAGTAGAGTTCTTGTGATGATGGTGAACCCACTTATTAGTCTGCCATTATGATGTTGGCCCCATAGGACATAATGGTTACAAAAAAGTGCTCTGCTCATTGTTCTGCTACTAATTAGTTACTTGATTTTGTGTAACCTTTCTTAATGTTTATAAGTTCTCATGTAGTCTATAAGTTGGGTTGTTATATTAATTAAAGGCATCAGTAATGTTTTGTTTCAACAATTTTATTATCTTGAGGTTCAAAGTTGGTAGCAGCCTATTTAGTATATAAAACTAGTCAATTTCATATACTTAGCCAACACCAGCATAGATAGACAATAAAATTTGTCTCCATGAACAATCATTATTAAAGGTCGATTTGCTAGTGTTGTTACACTGATTAACGGTTGTTTCAAATGATGACATAGTTTCGTGGAGCAGAGGAAAGAACATTACATACGTGTGTGGGATCCCCAGCCTTTTTCCATCACTACCATACCCAGGTACTTTTTCCACGACAATTTATCCAACTTTGTCAGACAATTAACACTTATAACAACATATTCAAGGAGTGTCAATATCCCTATTTTACAGTATAACCTTCTAAAAAAATAAAGTGTATAAATATAATGCATGTGTTATTTATACTGCTGATTGTGTTAATGTCATTTATGTGCGACACTTTGTTCATTTTAAAAAAATAACATTATGTATGTTATTTTTTGACTTGAACTCAAACATCAGTACAATTAGGAAGACTAATTCTATCATTTAGACTCCGTATGAATGTTCCTTTTTTTTTGGCATAATATACAGAACATGAACTATATTCCTTCCCATCGTCTTTGGATGTACGATAGATGTTATAGTCGTAGAAATGGTCTGAAAGTGTCTTTTGTGAAAGGGGTTGATGAGTTTGTAACCAAAGCTAGTCAACAACAAAGTTACACAATGATGGGGGGATCATATGTCCCTGTGTTAAATGTGATTGTACTAGGATTTTGGAGGATAGACTTGTGAAAGTTCATTTATACAAAAATGGGTTCAGGCCTAATTATTGGATTTGGACTGATCATGGTGAAGAGATGTCACATTTTGGTCTAAATGACAAGAATAGTTACATGGATGCATAAAATTGCACAGCAAATGTGGGTAAAGTAGAAGAATTTTTGTTAATGCAAGAAATGGTGTGCAATGCTCTCAAACAGGCAGAGACATTTGAAGTTCCGAACTCAAATACAATGGAAGAGCCTCCAAATGAAGATACACAAAGATTTTACAATTTATTGGTAGATGCGAATCACCCCTTGTACGAAGGGGCATCGGACTCAAAATTATCAATATCTGCAAGACTTTTAGCTTGCAAGTCCAATTGGAATGTTCCTGACCAATGCTTAGAGTTTATTTCAAAAATTCTTTTGGATGTCACACCTATAAAAGAAAGTTTGCCAAAAAGCTTTTATGATGCGAAAAGGTTAGTATCTAAGTTGGGATTGGAGGCTAAAAGGATTGATTGTTGTGTCGATGGTTGCATGTTGTATTATAAAAATGATGGGGCATTAACTGAATGCAAATTTTGTAACAAGCCGAGGCGTGTTAGTACTGTTGGATCAACGAATAAAAAATCAGTACCAGTTAAGGCGATGTTCTACTAGCCTATAATACCAAGGTTGCAGAGAATGTTTGCATTAATGCAAACTGCATCCCAAATGACATGGCACCATGACAATACAAAAAGTTCTGGCACGTTATGACATCCCTCTGATGGAAGCTTGGAAGCACTTTGATCGGGTGCATGCAAACTTTGCTATTGATCCCCGAAAAGTTCGACTTGGTTTATGCACAGATGGATTTAACCCATATATTAAAGCATCGTCTACACCTTATTCTTGTTGGCCGATCATTGTTATCCCCTATAATCTTCCTCCACAACTATGTATGACTAAACCTTATATGTTTTTGACTTGTGTGGTACCAGGCCCATTTAATCCAACAGTTGGGATTGATGTTTATTTACAACCTCTGATTGATGATTTGAAAACATTGTGGGATGGTGTTGTGACTTACGATGTTTCAAGAAGTAAAAATTTCATGATGAAGGCTTCTTTGATGTGGACTATTAATGATTTTCCTGAGTATGGAATGTTGTCTGGTTGGGGGACACATGGTAGATTGGCATGTCCATATTGCATGGAGGACACAAAGGCCTTCCAGTTGGCAAATGGGGGGAAAACTTCTTGGTTTGACTGTCATCGTAGGTTCTTACCACATGATCATGCATTTAGAAGGAACAAAAATGCTTTCAAGAAAGGGGAAACGGAAACAAATGACCCACCATGTATGTTGACACCTAGACAAGTTTGGCGGAGGGTTAGGGATTTGCCAAAAGTCACTGAAACTGGTGTACCTCCACCAACATTAGACGGATATGGGGAGTGGCATCATTGGACAAAAAGAAGCATCTTTTGGGATCTTCCATATTGGAAAGATAATTTGTTGCGACACAATCTTGATGTTATGCACATTGAATTTTTTTTTTTTTGACAACATATTCAACATTATCATGAATGTTAGTGGTAAGACAAAAGACAATGAGAAAGCTAGGTTGGACCTAGCCATGTACTGTAGGCGGAGAGACCTGGAGATGAAGTTGGGGGCTAACGGAAAGTTCATAAAGCCAAAAGAAAATTACACTCTAATTATGGACCAAACAAAGTTAGTATGTCAATGGATAAAAGAACTAAGAATGCCAGATGGTTATTGTTCTAACTTAGCGAGATGTGCCAATGTTGCTATGGGAACCATGCATGGGATGAAAAGCCATGACTGTCATGTATTCATGCAGTGTTTACTTCCTGTTGCTTTTAGCTCATTGCCGCCACATGTGTTAAATCCAGTAACTGAAATAAGTCATTTCTTCAAAGATTGGTGTTCTACAACTTTGTTGGAGGATGATCTGCGTAGAATGGAACAAAATATTCCATTGATATTATGCAAGTTGGAGAGAATATTTGCCCCAGGGTTTTTCGATTCTATGGAACATCTGGTTGTTCATCTGGCATATGAAGCTAGACTTGGTGGACCAGTCCAATATAGATGGATGTATCCATTTGAAAGATAATATATTCAATGTTGTCAACGATTTTAAAAGTCATTTGTGTAATGTTCACTTATGACTGCTTTCTAATGAAATTGTTGTAGATTCATGGGCGATTGTAAACGAGCAGTGAAAAATAAGGCCAAGGTTGAAGGATCCATTTGTGCGTCTTACTTACATCGTGAGACAACTCATTTTTGTTCGCATTATTTCCATAACTTTATGTTGTCGTCGTGCAACATAAGGAATCAAATTGCAATTGATACTGAAAGGCGTCCACCAATGTTATCAGTGTTTGACCAACAAGGTCGTCCTTCTAGGAAGGAGGTCATACACTGGTTAACTGATGAAGAAAAAAACTCAGTCCATGTTCATGTGTTGATTAACTATGCCAAAGTTAAGGCATACCTTGAGTAAGTTGACACACTTTTGTGCAAACAAATTTTTAATTATGGTTGTTGTCAATTGCAAAAATTACGTAATTGATCTCTCTTTACATTTGGACAGTTCATTTGTGCAAACCCGACAAATTATTGAACCAAATGGATATACTTGTAATGTACATGCTGATTTTCCTAGATGGTTTCAGGAACAAGTATGTATGTTATAATTCAGTTAATTATTGTATTGTATTGGAATTAAGATTTTGATGACTTATGCTATATGTCAGCGGTAAATTCGAGTATAAATGTGACAAACCAACACTTAAAGGATTTATCATATGGTCCTATGAGTTACGTTAAACAATGGCACACATACTTTGTCAACAGGTACAAATTTCGTACTCAAGCGTGGACTGAGGGGAAAAAACGATAAATAGTGGGGTTTATGTGAAGGGGGTCACAAAAGGAGGAGCAGATGAATTTTATGGGGTCATTAAACATATATATGAGCTAGAGTATAACAATACAAGTTATGCTAAGCGAGTTGTTTTGTTTTATTGTGAATGGTTTGATCAATCTAGTAAAGGAACAAGAGTGGATCCAAAAGGTGGAACAATGGAAATTCGAATGGATAAAAGATATAATCTTTTTGATCCATTCATTAGTGCACATAATGTAAGGCAGGTCTATTATGTGTTGTATCTAGCAATAAGAAGGCACAAACGTGATTGGTGTGTTGCAATTAAAACAAAGCTCAGGGGTTACATAGAATCCAATAATGCAGCAAATGATGTGCCTTATCAAGTAAAAGAAATGTCACATGTGAATAAAATGATCGAAGTTGAAAGCATTTCTAGATTGCAAGATCAGAGAGGTGCGGTTGAAGAAGTGGACCCACATGATGTCTTCATAAATGATTATCAATCAAATAGTTTGCATGGAGAATCAAATAATATTGAAGACGATAATGAAGGGGAATTAGAAGATGACTTTGAGGTTTATAATTCTGAATAGGATTAGAGATGAACTTGACATTATTCTTCCTTAATTGACTTCAATGAACTATGTAAAATACTGAAGCTCATTATTTGTAATGATTGTGAAGTTGAACCACTTTATTGTATAAATAGGTTTATTTTATATGTGGTCATGATTACATGCTTCAAATGCTTTTAATGAATGTCATCATCAATTGATATGTTGCATATTTGATTAGCATTTTATTTAAATTTAATTGTTTGTGATTGTTTACACAATTTGCATGCAATATCATTTGAGGAATTAGTATTATTGTTGAATTTATAATTACTGTTTATGGAAACTAAAGACAACTGAAGACTGTATGGATGCTGAGAGAGTTGAAGACTCTTTAGATTTAGAGGACTCCATGGATGTTCAGAGAGTTGAAGACTCTTTACATTTAGATGACGCTATGGATGTTCAAAGAGTTGAAGACTCTTTAGATTTAGAGGACTCCATGGATGTTCAGAGAGTTGAAGACTCTTTAGATTTTCAGGACTCTATGGATGTTCAGAGAGTTGAAGACTCTATACATTTAGAGAGAGTTGAAGACTCTTTTGATTTAGAGGACTCTATGGATGTTAACATAGTTGAAGACTCTTTTGATTTAGACAGAGTTGAACCTATGTTTGTAAGATTAGAGACTACGGAGAGGGAATGTCAGAAAGTAATTAGAGAAATGTTAAAGATTTATCTTCCGAATTTAGGAGATTGTATGGGTGATGACAGAGTTGAAGACTCTTTAGAGTTAGAAGATTTTATGGATGAAAAACACGCTACTGAACCTATGTTTGTAAGATCAGAGATCGCAGATAGGGATTGTGAGAAAGTATTTAGAGAAATATTAACAATTTGTGTTCTGACTTTAGAAAATTGTATGGATGTTGAAAGAGTTGAATACTATTTAGATTGTGAAGATTGTATGGATCAAAAAGCTAATACTGAAACCATATCTGTACGATCAGAAACAGCAGAGAGGGAATGTCAGAAAGTAGTTAAAGACATGTTAAAGATTTATCTTCCGGACTTATGAAGTATTGTTTGTCCTTTCTTGTAATGGAATTGAACTTTATTAGTGTATTTGATTTTTTGTGTCAAAGTAAAATATGTGACTTGCCTAAATGTAGTTGATGCTCACATAGTTTATTTCCCCTATCACTTTTTTGTATATATAGATATGTTATTAGGTGGTGCTGATCCTCCCCTAACCCCGATCAATGATAATAGTGACAATCGGACAAGTGGAAAGAAAAAACGATATGTGGTTAGACTATTACCACCTAGAGATAATCTGCCATCGTCTACCTCATCCCTGTCTAGTGTATCTATGCCAATAAGATCATTAGATGTTTTACCTACACTATGTCCACCTTCGACTGAAGGTATACCATCTCCTACTCCAATTAATGCAACTGGACCATCCACAGTGCCTACATCCACACCATCTCCTTCCCGGGTGTAGCAAACATACCTTCTGATGAAGATAGAACAAATTTGGTGATGGAAGACCCCCCTCTCAATGATCGTCCTACGATTACACTGATCAATGGAGCGTAAGTATTAACAATATACATAAATCCCATTATATATCATATGACCTTTTCTGTTTTGACACTTGCATTGACAAATTATTTGTTATGTTAAGTTTTCATCCATCTAAGGTTGCGGCAAAGGCTATCACATTGTCCATTAGACAACAATTTGATAACCCATGGCCAACATGGGGAGCAATTCCAAAAGACCATCAAGAACTCTTTTTTCCAACGTTTTAAGGTAATATATTCACCACTTGTACTAATTTCAATGCCATACATGATAGCTCATGATTTTGGATTTTTTATCGTTTAAATTGAGTTATGTTTTTGCTCATTGAACATTTAAATTGATTTATAATTGTGTTTTATATTTAAAATCCTTTGTGGTTAATCAGTTCCAACTAATACTAATTTGGTTTTGTTTTTTCCTTTTATTTGTACTATTATTGGTGTTGATGTATTTCTATTAAATATCATAACTTTGTGTTACTTTAGAGGAAATTGGTTTGGAGACTAGAGGAAGAGAATGAAATTAAAAAAGTTTTTCACTCAAAAGCCTCTCATAGGCTTTCTGAGATGTTCAGCGATGCCCGAAATGAAAATAAAAGGCCATATTGGATTGGAGATCATATCTGAAATGATCTATTATCACATTGGAATGCACCCGAGTATTGTTCTAAGTGTGAAAAGGCAAAAAAAAAAAAATCGAGCATCTGAAAAGGGTAGATGTATGCACACAGGTGGTTCTATTAGCTTGCAGGATCATGCCATTCACTTGGTAAGATGATTTTACAACTTATAATTTGAAATTTTGTACTTTAGTGATTATCTGGTTATGTTATCTTTATCTTGTAATGTTTGTAATTAGTCTCAGGAACTTGGTCGATCTGCATACATTGATGAGATTTTCCAACAAACACATTTACGGAAGGATATTGGTGAATTTGTCGATGATAGATCTAGGTAGACACATGTGAGATGATAATTTGCCATGGTTTTTTTATTTAAACATTATGTTTTATTAAATTGATCAAATAATAACTATTTATCAATGGCAGGAAAATTTTGAGGCTAGATTATCTCAAGCTAGGTCTGATGTTCAATCCAGTGTTGGTGATTCTGAAATGACTCCGTTGGACCCTGTTGAAGAACAAAGACTTAGGACTCGGTGTTGGATTGCAGCAGCTGGACCTATGCGTAAGGGACGTCTTTACGGTACTGGAGATCTTGCTCATTCTTATAAATGTGGAGATGACACATTCATGCAAAACTTGCAAGGATCTTCTAGTCATGCCTATGACTCAGCGGAAATTAATCAAATAAAGGAGGAGCTTCGTCAATCAAAGGAGGAGTTGCGTCAATCAAAGGAGGCGTTGCGTCTATCAACGGAACAAATGCGAGTATTTCAATCAGTTGTACTTCAGTTTCTACCTCCAGAAGCTCGCAACATTATGCAGCAGCAACAACAACTGGCCGATCAACAACACCAACACAATGATCAATCACATGACGAGCAGCAACAAAACAATGATCAACCAGCAGATGACAAGCAATAGCTTCATGACCAACAACGACACTCTGACAATGACTATTTTGATTATTGACTTAGAAACACAAAATGACTAATCAGATGTTGAACATTGTGCTTTTATTTTATTTTTATTGTGAACTTAATTTACTTTGTTAAAACATTTCTTTTGAATGTATGAATTGGAGTCTTTCATATTATAATATGTGTTTATTTTATAATGACGTTATATAATATCAATAATAAAAAAAGTCTTCCTAAAACAAAGTAAATTATTATATCTGAACATAAATTACCGACGAAAATATTTGTCGGAAATTACCGATGGACACAAAAATCCGTTGGTTAAATTTCCAAGGCCGTTTTACCGACAGATTTTTGTCAGTCGGAAATTCGAGATTACTGACCGATTTTTTGGATTTCCGACTGATTTTGGCCGTCGGAAACAGCGAATTTTTTTGTAGTGCAATCTTAGAATTAGAAATGTGATTGTGAATGTAGAAGAATGTAAATGCATTAATTTTTTGTGATTGTGTTGAGGAATCCGTAAACCATTGCTTCTCTTGTGAAAATGTGATGGATTTGCTGAAAGCATGTTATGCTTGGCTTCAAGTATCCACTGTTTTGCTTCTGAGTTGCACTTTGCACAACATATGCAGTTTTTAAAAATCTAAGCAAGAGTAAGAATGGTGGATGGTTGTATGGGTGGCAGCCGTGTGGAACCTATGGAAATTGACAAATAAATGTATCTTCAAAAGAGAGGTATTTGATGCACAGGTATTACTACACAAAGTTTTATTTTCAGCTTGGTCTTGGTTACAAGGGATGAACAAAAACTTTTAAGTACTCCTTCAACCAATGGTCTATAGCATAATGTGCATGTATTTCTGATATGTTACCAAAGGGAGATATAGGAATAGGTAATGGCTATGATTAGAATTGGTTTGGGTATATATTTCGTTTTGGATTATGTACTAGCTGAGTAGCTGTGATGTTATCTCAGTTAGTAAATATTTTTACTCCGTTAAATTGAGTAAAAATATTACCTAAACTGTATTTAACTTGATCATGTGGTCAATGTATGTAATATGTAAACCTCTTTTAGGTACTGTTGGTGCCGTTTGTAATATTGTCATATATAATATATATCCTATCTTTCTGGAAAAACTTTGAATTATAATTTTTAAATTAAAACATTAACTTTTAAATTTTTATATTTAATCTTCTTTTTATTAGATTTTCTTTTTAATTTTTTTATTTAAGGTAAATTTTTATTATTTTTATCCTTTACGCATGGATAGATCCAAAAATCTTATAAAGGGGGGACAGAAAAAAATTTCTTCTTTTACAATTGTTTAGATATCTAACTTTTAATAAATAATAATTTTTATGCAACGGTCTGGAATCAAGGTCTTGATCTTGGTACCAAAAGCAAGTCAAGTCTCCGCATATACCCATCACACGGCTCACCAATTTGATCTTCCGCGGGAACCATATGTCCGAACAGGCCTGGAAAGGAAACTAATTTTTATGAGAAATGCTTGTTGTACTTTCTCTAACACTCTTTCTAAAACTCTTTTATGATTGATTAGAAATTTTTAGAAATTATCATTTTTGGTAGATTCTCTCTACTAATTTATATTTGAGATTACAATCAATCATAGAGATTATATTTGAGAGTGCGCACTCCTCAATTTTTATATTAAATATTGATAACCTTAATTGTTATCATAATAACAGTAAATACAAAACTAATTTTACATAATTTTACACTAATTATCACTTTAATCATTACAATAAAACAAAAAATACAATTAAATTTACAGAATTTTATATTAATTAACATTAATTATTATAATAACAACATCCTAAATTAATTTTATATATAATTTTTACTAATTAACTTTTATATATATATATATATATATATATATATATATATATATATATATATTATGTGTGTGTGAAAAGTTCTAAGGGAGAGGGACTCGAACCCCTACTCGTCTCCCTCTATATCTGTCTTTGTTTTTATGTAATTTTATATTTTACATCTACTTATCATATGATTTTATCACACATTTAAACTTTTAACTTTCAATTATCATTTAACTTTTTGATTAATTTTACCAAAACATAACCTTAATATTATTAACATTCAATTCTTTTTTTACATCTATAAACATTCAATTTTGTTCGCCTTTAATTCGTTAATTTTGTTTGTAACTAAAGGAATAAAATTGGAACAAAGATACATTACTTGATCCTAAATTTTATAGCAAGATAAATACCAACCTATTTTTCTTCTCTTTTTTAAGAAACATTCGACTAATATTGATTCGATAACTTTGCTTTATTTATTTTCTTTTTAAGGCAAATCAATCAAGTATTATTAAGAATTGTGATCCAGACATAACAAGGTATGTTAAATATGAACACAATAAGAGACAAAATACAAATAATATCAGTAATTAACCAATATCCCTTTCCCCATTACATGACCAATACCCATCCTGATGCCAAAACCAGTCATTGGAAAATACATAACATCTCGCAACCGAAAACTATTAATTACAAGCAGACATTGGACGAGCTTGAGCCATTTTGATTATTACCATAATTCCTTTCCTTTTCCTTTTGCAACGACACAACCCCATTAGCTAGTAATTACCAATTCTGTTGCAAATTTCCACCATCTAACATATTTAATTTTAAGACTTATTCATAATAGTTTAAATTTTAAAAAATAACATCATTTTTAATTAAAAAGCCATGCTAGTGATTTAAAAAATATACTTATAATTTCATAAACTAATTGACTTAATATATTACCTGACGTTAAATAGTAAAATAGATGAAACTTAACTAATTATCGTAATCCTTTTTATTTCCAGCAATGAAAGTAACAATCATTCAAGAAAATACATTGCTTGTTTGCAACAACCATATCAAGGAAAAACTCTAAGCTAAAAGCAACAGCAGAAATCTTGAAGGCATTTCCCTATCTGTAAGCCTAGAATTTTGCAGTGGGCAGAACAGTCAGGAAATTCAGCGCATGCTCCATAACAAGTGGGCGGCAGTTTGCTGCTAACACCTGCATTTTATGTGGGTACGTACTTCAAATTATTATGAACAATATAATAAAGAAAAGTACAAAATTCAATTAAAATGCTTAAATTACAAAATCTTTGTTTTGAACTTTATTAGTGTACATACCAAGAGAAAATAGAACAATGACCATGGCTGCAAGTGCAAGGATAAAATTCAGCGAAATCATTGTGACAAGTGACATATATATTCTTGTGTGTGTATTTGTGTAGGTAGCTTGTGGTACTCTATATCTGCTGTATTGTTAGGTTTATATAGTATGTGATTCATTGTATATCTCTTTACATAGAATGATAATAGAATCACATATTCATGGATACTTTCAATATTAATATAATATTTAAGTACATATATCCTTTAATTATACGCCGTATGGTAAGTGAATATATACTTACCTGATTTTGTTTTCGAATATATGCCCTAAAAATTCCTTTTTCTATTTATTTCATTAGATTTTTTTATTTATTTACTTATTTGCATGTTATTAAAAGTTAAGTCAATTAATATATTAAGAATTAAAAATATGCCTATTGTGTTTCTCTTTTGTATTATGAGAAATGAGAAACGAATAATATAAATAAGTGTGGGAAAGGAGAAAACAAAACAAAATAAATTGCAACAAAAAAGATAGAAGGAAAAAGAAAGAAAATGCAAATTTATTTTCTTCATAACTAAATCACTAGTGTTACAAGTTACTTTCAAATAAACAAATATTCTTCTTATTTATTATAAAATAAAGTTTTCTTGCTAGAGCCATATCACGTCGTAACATTAGAATCATTTACTTTATGGTAAAAAAATATTTTCCAGTAATTCAGTAATACACACACACTTTAGCATCAGGAACTTATATATTAATTGATTTCAATTTTCTCATCAATTACTTATGTAAATTACTAAAAGATTAATTTCCTCTTTTACAAACACAAATCCAGTAATAAATGTAAAAATATCTATAATAAATTAAGGTGATTACATTTTATATTAAATAAATAAATTAATTAAATATTAAATTAATTTTTATTTTATATAATATGATATGATTGTCGATTTATTTAATTTCAGTAAAAAAAACTCAATTTTATGAATTTTATGAAATGTTTTTTTTATAGCTATGGAAATTTTATGTTTGTTATAAATATCAGTCTATTATTATTATTATTATTATTATTATTATTATTATTTTCTAAAGTTTATTGGCTTTTTTGATTGATAATAACGCATCAATTATTTATATTATTAATATTATAAAATAAGATTTTGTCACTTAGGTATATATGTAATGTGGCGCATCACCGTATTCATTCTTTTCCTGCTTAATTTTTTTTTACCCATAAAAAATACATTATTATATTATTATATTTAATTATACTAATTAAGGATATAATAAAAACTATATATTTCTATTATAAATTAATTATTATTTATCAGAAGAAGATTTTATCACGTGGGTGAATGTGCTGTAACAAAACCATATTATTTCTTTTTCTCCGTAAATATATTTTTTGCCATATAATTCATAAAAACACATAAGCAAAGGTTAAATAATAAATGACATTTTTGTATTTTATTCTATTTTTCTGGTTTAATTTAGTCATTTATCTTTTAAAAAATCTATTTTAATCCTTTATCTTTTTCAATTGATTCAAAATAATCATTTTATCTATTTTAGAAAATTTTTGGTAGTTTTTAACTGCCAAAAAATGTGTTTTTATTTGTTCCACATGCTTTAAACTCAAACCCAAAACACCAATCAAACCTAGAACCCAAAAAAAATTGGGCAGTCTCAAAATGATGATAGGTAAGAAATAATTCTTCATATTACTAATGCTCTTAATTTTTGTATTGCTCATAAAAAATTGGACAGTCCAAAAACAATGAATAGGTATGATATCATGAATATTTACTATTGTTTTTTGCGATATCCGAGTTCCTCGACCCGGGTCTGGTATAGAGGTTCCAGAAGCTTTTTTGCATCAGATACGAGAAAAGGTTATAAAGGAGAACCTACGAAACTTAGAAAACTATATGGACGATGTCAATGTGGATCACAAGGAAGCTCCCTCCGACAACTTGCTCTCACGTTACGTGAAGAAGCACAATGTCGTCAATAGACCTTTCTTATTCGCGGTGCTCCAACGCATTGTCCTTAACTTCATCATCATGATCTAGTTCTGATTTAGATATGAAATTTGGGAGGTGTAGTTGATGTGGTTGAAGTGCACCCATCGCAACAATCAAATTTGGCATGACAACACAGATCTATATCGACGACCATGTTTGTGAGTGACTTTGGTTGGGGTGGCAAGGTAGATCTATGCTAACAACCATCTCTCCTGTTCTCACTTCATCTGCAACCAACAACCCTAAAACTTCACTCTATTGCGATGTTGATGAAAGGTTATGTCTAGTTTTTCTATGCAAACCATTAACTTCGGAGAAGAAGATGGACATCCTCTAGGAGCTAATTACAAAATGGTTTGTATTCAAAATGTGGGCCAAAGATAGACTTCGCATGTTGTTGATACACAGGGATGAGAGTGAAGTGCTTAGAATGTCACAAGAAGAGAGATTGAATTATGACTTTGTTAACTTTTCCTAAACCTTTAACCTTTGTGAACTTTTACTCAAGATTACTTTGGTGTTTAGAATGTTTTGACACAAAGGTTCAAGCACTTAGAGAGTTCGACTTTCTAAGTGGTTAGTCACAACACTCATTATTAAATGTTGGATAAGATTATGAAAACCTAATGTCAATGTGCATTTGCTCATGTTAGAATATCATTACATAGATAAAATATATCTCTTAGTTGTTATGAAAACATAATTATATAATGATAATTCAACACTTAGAAAGTTATTGTGTTGACTATAGTACTCAGAATGTTGTTACTCAAGATGACATTGTTCACGATGCTATGTTTAGAAAGTTGTTGTTCATAATATTGTTTCCAACTTTTCATGCAAAAAACCATTTTCATGTTTTATGAAAACTTTCATACTTTGATGCATATGATTGAACTGGTCTAAGACAAATCTTGTTATCACAGACATGATTAAGTTCAGATATGACATTTTACAAAATAGTTAAACTTGTTATGAAAACCTTCTTATGTATGCATTTTGATATCTATCATTTTGATGCTTAGAATGTTTTGATGCAGATGCAATATTCATGACAACGAATAACATAACGTAAAGAGGAAGGGGACAGAGGATTTAGCATAGGAAATTTTATACTAATTCACCCCAATCTTGGGCTACGTCTAGTCCTTACCCAAACTAATGAGATTTCCACTAACACAATCAACAACATGCTGGATTTTTACAACTATCAACCACTTGTTGGACTTTATAATAACACCACACCTAGTCTTGGCTTGAAGATAATCCATCTCAACCACAACACCATGAGAGAGAAAATCCAAGTATTCATTACCTCTTTAGGTGGGCTTAACCCACAGAATGATTTTCCTCACTCTTGAGAAGTTAAACCCACTCAACCACGACACCCACTCAGTTATGGGAGAAATAATATAAGTATTTATTTCACCTCTCTAGGCTGCCCAAGTATTATTTCACTTTATCCTCTTCAAGCTGCCATCTTAGAGACTCTCCCTAAGCTACCCACCTTCCATGGGTTCTCTCTATCACTTCTCTCACATCCAAATGTAACCCATATGGTTAATTTGGGATACATACAGATTAGAAACAAGCATAATGTGCTTGAGAGGTTTTTACAACTTTACAACACTCATTAGGGTGAATCTTCTTTGAAGAATTAAGCTGTAAAAACTCCTGCTACAACCATTCTAAGCTCAGAATGCATCTGAAGTGGGGAATGGAGATGAATCTTGTTTCTGCACAGTTTAAGCTATGTCCTACCTTCTCTTTCCTATTTTATAGTTATCTTCTATCCTTTTATAGGCCTCACATGTCAAACGTGTTGGATATAGGGGGAACTGAAAGAAGATCAAGGCAAGGATGAAGATGTTGCTTTAGAGTTTTAGCTTTTTAAATGCCAATCAAATTGAAGGAATTTGTAATTTTGTCTAAGTAGTTCAAGAAGCTTAACTTGTGATCCTTGCATTGCATAAGCATATTCATATACATGCATTCATGACTGAAGAAAAGCATTCAAGATTACATGTTTGCATTTAAAAAGGAATTCTCATGGCTTTGGTTTTGAAAAATCAAAATATGCACTGCCTTAATCGATTATAGGCAATAAGTAATCGATTACCTGCTTGTATTATTTCTAGAAAAGCCATAAAGAACATTTTAATTGATTACAAGCAAAGTGTAATCGATTACATAGCGTATTTTACAAAACATACCATGATTGCCTTAATTGATTACCACTTACTGTAATCGATTACCAAGGCTTAATACAAAACATAGCATGACTTCCCTAATCAATTACCACTCATCTGTAATTGATTACAAAGGCTTATTACATAACTGAGACAGATTGGTTTAATCGATTACCTTACGGTTTAATCGATTACATTGTTCATAAATGTTTTCCAGATTGTCTCAAGAACATTTTAATCGACTACTTGTTATATTAATTGATTACTTTATGAAAAATAATCGATGACACTTACGTATTAATCGATTACAATCTGTTAAATCTGTTTTCTATTTAAAGCTTTTGGATATGTGCTTTTGGATACAACATACAATTGAAAATGATAAGAATACTTCAACACAACCAAGAGGGGGGGTGAATTGGTTGAACCTTGGTCCAATTTAAAATTTAAAATCAGAGTATTATCACAGGATCTTTATCAATTTCAAAATTGTTTCAAAAACAAGAATCAATATTCAATCAAATTCCTTTTCCAAGAAGAATAGAAAACAGAGTATAACTTTATGTGCAATGAAATTGATTCACAAACAAAACAATTAAAAGATGAATAGGTGAGAAGAAAGATTAGTCACAGATTTTTATACTGGTTCACCTCAAACCTTATGAGGCTACATCCAATTCTTCTACTCAACACTAGAGTAGAGTTCCACTATTGTAAAAATATCCTTACAAGCAAATTTACAAGCCTCTCTTCATCAGCCCTAGATGAAGTTCAGAGATCCAAAACCCTATTAGATCCTTAGAGACCAAAACCCACACTGAGAACACTACTCAGCTATCTTTTAGAGAAACATTATCTCACACTTGCAAGAAACTCAATTACAATAGACTAATCTTTACAAAATTCAAAGAACAAATTACACCATCAAAGAATAAGAAAAGATATCACCTGATAATCCAAGAATGAATGCTCAGAGAAACTCACTAATGAAAGCTCAAAATGTTTGTGAAAGCTCAGAATACGTATTATCAAAAGTTACAAACTTCAGAGAAGTAGGTTCTATTTATAACAAATTTCTAACTGAAAATAATCGATTAAACACGCTCTTATAATCGATTATTTACCATTTGTAATCGATTAAATCAAGACTGTAATCGATTAAAATGCTCCTAATAGTATCTGGGTTTAGGCTATGAACAATATAATCGATTATTCCGTGAAGTAATCGATTAAACCAGTCAGACATGTATTCTAAATGAGCTTAGTAATCGATTAATACGATATGTAATCGATTAAGACAGTGAGCTGTGATTCTTCTATTATGCATGTGATCCTTTGTAATCGATTATCACGATGTGTAATCGATTAAGACAAAGCGATGTGATTTTTCTAAGTCTGTATGCATAGGCTTGTAATCGATTACCAACTCTATGTAATCGATTAAGACAGAGAGTTCCATTTTACATAAAAAGCCTTAGTAATCGAGTAAACCGATATGTAATCGATTACAATGATCATACTTTGTTTTTCTAAAGGGCACTAAGAACAAAATAATCGATGTCACTATTCTTGTAATCGATTATTAATTATGTAACTTTATTTTTCCAAAAACTTTACTTCTTAAGTTCCTTTCTAATTAATTGCTTTTACTTAATCAATTAATCCAATGATCCTAAATGAATGATTGATGCATGTTGTGCACACTTGGATTATCAGATCATATACTTCCTTTTACAATTTATCAAATTGATTCTTCAAGCTTTCCTTTGAACATTTCCTTTGAGCATGTTTAAAAGTCCAAAACCTTGAAGTTTCATCTTCATTCCTTGATGCTTGGCTTCACTTGAATCAACAACAATCTGAATTTACAAATTACTCAATACTTTCTAAGCTTTCAAAGGTCCAAGAAACAGATTCTCCGAGTGATACATTTCTTGTTTGAGATCAAAAGATTACATGCTTCATTAATGATGATGTGTTAAGACAAGATTCTTCAAAATAACTTCAAGAGAGTTGATTTTATGTTCATCAACATTCATGCAACCTGAAATTGATTGGTAACATTCATTCATTCAATTCATTCACTGAGGATCACAGGTTGTATCTCTCTTGAACTTTACTAGTAAATTGTTTTGTCTGTTTTAAGTTTGTGTAAGGCAAGGATCAAAATAGTTTTCTTTCAAACTTTCTAGAGTAGTGTTCTCTAGGGGTAAATAATTGAGTAGAGTTCTCAAGTTCTTTGTGATTTGATTTCTAATAGGGTGTTAGAATTCTGATTCTTTATCTAAGGTGGATAAGGATTGTAACACCCCAAATTTTATGATGATCTGAGCATTTATTGAACATGTTTTATATATATTATTAATCAGTAGAATTTTCTGATCTTAAGAATATACAATTTTAGGAAAAGTTTGATTGTTTTCCGGACAACGTCGGTACATGCTGTATAAGTTAGAAATTTCAAACTGAAGCAGAATAAGGTGAGACAGGACTCATGATAGAAAATAATTTGTAGAGTTAGAAACTACACAGCTGTGATAAAAAAACCTTAGAATAGAATTTCTATGAATTTTATACAGTAATAACTTTGAAATTTTATTCAAGAGAATTCAGGCAGCAGAAAGATATGGAAAAATGATAAGTAGAATCTGTGGAATTTTCTCTCAATATTAGGATATAAAGACTTATTTAATAAAATGGTTTAGTAATTTTGATGGTCAGAAGTAGAACGGACCAATCAGAATTAAGATAGAGCAATCTTGTATGTAAAACCTGTGTAGCACTCTGTATAGACTGTTTGTGAGCTATTTGTACTGTAACTGAAGTCAATTTCTGGAAATCTCTAGAGTTCTATTATTTAATCTTATCCTTTAGGCAGAAGAGTTCGAATTGAACTTTACTTCCTCCTATGAATGCCATGTGTGAAGACAACTTGGAATTGAATTCTTCCTCTTCATGAAAGATGACATATGGACACAAGGAAAACCACACAATTTTCTCCTCTTTAAAGGAAACCAATACGTGATGTAGAAGGAGGAAGGGAAGATAAAAATCTTCCCCCTTGGCCATGGTACCCACGTGAAGAGAGAAAAGGAAGGGGATAAGGTGGTTTTGTCCTATTCAAAATTAATGAGTCATGATGAGTAGAAAATATTTTAAGGTTCATGAATTAAAGTGATAAGGTGCAATCATGAAAGCTTAAGAAATATCTATCCACATGTAAGCCACCATTAATGAAGGGATAAGAAGCCATCATAACCTTGAAAGATATTTGTACAAGATGGCATGAAAGGAAGAAAAATCTTCTCTCCTTTCCCCTTGATGGCCACATGAGTAAGGGAGTAAGAAGAAAGGAGATTTCATGACTTAAATACATGGGGACAAGTGGAGGACACTTGGAAGAGAGTCCTCATGACTTAGGAGATTTTTGTTATAAAGCTGGAAGATATTTAGAAGAGTAATTATGAGTTTAGTTAAAATGTAATGGAATGAGATGAAACTAAGTTCTAATGGAACCAAATGAGAGTAACTAATTAGAAAAGGTAATTATGTCTTTAAATATTTTTTCACTTTCCAAACCCTATATAAAGAGAGGAGGGCCCTTAAGTGGAAGTCACTTTCAAGACTCCCTTTCTCCACCAAACCCCATGTGAATCTCTCTCCCTCCCATCTCTTTCATTTCATTTTCACCCTTTCCTTTTCAAAGCATAAGTAAAGTGAGAAGAGGCCCCACTTCCCTTAAGGTCACGTGTAGAAGGCTAGCACTTTTAGGAAAGGTTTGTCAAGCTTTGTAAGGAGTTATTAGGTATGTATAGGGAAGTTTTATGATAAGGATAGTTTAAGTGTTACTTGTGTTTGAATAAGTGTTTGAAGCTCCGTGAAGTATCACTTGTATCTGAGTAATTGTTGGATTTAAGTTATAGTTATATGATTGAGTGCCTGAATGAAGTTTTATATTTGCTGAGTGTTCTATGAATCGTTGTACATGAATGGTAAGTTGCGTCTTCGTACATGAGTAATAAGTTGAGTTCTGTACATGATTTATGTTGAATTTCTAAGTAAATTATGTGAGACAGCGATTGGAGATTGATGTTGAAAATAAATCTGAGTTTATAAAATGAATGAGATATGCATAAGTGAATCAGTCTCATGTGTCTCATAGAGTTGCCTCAGAGAGAAGGTGTGCCTCAGAGAGGAGGTGTGTCAGATAGCTGCAGGAATAGAGTTCGTGCGTTCAGGCAGAAGGGTCCGAACTGGGGGGTGAGTTTGCCATGGGGAATCATGCCACCCATGATGATCACATGAGTGTGGGTGAGAACCTGTGCAACACCTGGAGACCCTGATTGATCAGAGAAGTTCTGTGCCACTGGGATGGGGTTATCTTGACAATTGGTATCACATGTTGATGATGTTGAGAGTTTGGGAGAATCATGCATCATATAAAATTAGAATTGAAATTTGAGGACGTTGTTATCAAGGTTGTCAGAATCGTGATTCTACATAGATTCGTGGAGGTTTCGTAGAATCGAAATGTAAAATCGTAAGAGTCTACTTAAAAAAAAAATTACCTATAAAAAATTAACCATTGATTAAAAAAATATATTCAATGATTAAAAATAATAAAAATAAATTTTACTTGTGTACCATAGCCATCCAACCCATCCCACTAAATACATATTTTGACTTATTGGTTTGTGAAACATGTGCAAGTAAGACCGAATCTCAGCCCTTAATCTAAATACATTCAGTAGATCATAATATTATTTTTTCCTCTTTCGCATTGTGATTCATGAAGCATTTTTTTCTTTCCTTTTCTCAGTCATTATAAGGACCCTCCCTGCGGCGCGCCTGGCGCCAGATCCCGTGCTAATAGCGCCGGGATCCTTCAGCATAAAACCCTGTTCAAGGTGTGGCGCTGATGGCGCCAGAGCTGGCGCGGATAGCGCCAGACTCTCTGGAATCCGGTGCCAGGGGCGCCAGGTTGGCGCGGAGAGCGCCATGGTCTCTGGAGATTGGCGCCAGGGGCGCCAGAGTTTGCAGCCAGCGCGGACAGCGCCAAGTGTGGCGCGGGTGGCGCCACATGTTCGGGAAGGTGGCGCGGGTGTGGCGCGGTTGGCGCCACAAGGTCGGCGAAGCTGGCGCGGGTAGCGCCAGAGGTGGCACGGATCGCGCCAGACCTCGGACGGGGCCAGTACAAAAGGGCTATCGCGTTTTCAGAAGAGAAAATCTTCTCTTCTTCTTCTCCAGGGCCCCAAACCTCCATGGGAGAGCTTCCCAAGCTTCCATGACCTTGTTTCTTCACCCAAAACACTTTCTAAACCCATCAAACCTCCTAGAAACCTTGAGAGAGCTTGAATCCTTCCTCCATTTCACCAAAACCCCCTTGTTCTGAGAAACCCCATTCTCATGAGAAGTTGAAGAACTCAAGTTTGGAGAGGATTGGCAGCTACCCACGGACACCCAAGCTTGGAGGAGTGTCTCAGAGGTCCTCTGTGTCGCCATAGAGGTAAGAAACTCGAGATTCCTTGGTTGTTTTAAGATTTGCGGTTTTGGGTGAATAGTGACCCATTTGTGATAGAGCTAGAATTAGCTCTGGGTCCAGTTGAGAGATGTGTTTAGAATGATGAGAGGAGGAAGGATTAGCTTTCAGTTTGTGATTTGGTGAATGTTGGTTTTGGCTCTAGGTTGTGCATGTGTGACTTGGACTGAGTCACTTGATTTGAGACATGCAAGAGCCAAAATGATGGGCTCGTGGTGTCTGTGAGGCCATGGGAACGGTGTTTGTGAGTTAGACCGTTCAAGCCCTATGGAAACCCTGAGTATTTGGGTGATGAGAGCTGAGATGCTCATTGTGAATGGCTGAAGTTGAGTCTATGGGGACTCTGAGGCCATGTTTGATCTGAGATAGACCACTGAGGGTCTATGGAAAGGCTTGTAGAGGATAAGCCTGATGAACCTTAAGTTAGATGATCTGGGTTGATGGAAAGGATTGAGGTTCCTTTCTCTGAGACAGTTGAGGACTGTCTAATGAGCTTATAGATGTTTATGTGCTTGAATGGTCTGTGATATGCAATTGGTTGCCTTGATAGGGCTTGACACGAGGTGTCAGAGGAGTAGACCATTGTTCCAGAGGCTGGAGTTGCAGGCACAACTGTCAGGTAAGCTCATCGCTCTGGGATTGAATCCCTTTCTCTTGTTTGCCACCCAAGTGGGTGATGGTTGCATGCCATGTTTGATTATATATTATGTTATGTGCATGTTGTGGAGAGAATGGCCAATGTGGCCTGTTGTTATTGTTTTTGTGTATTTGGAGCCTGAGAGGCTAGATGAACGGTACTTGGAATGAAACTTAGACCGTTTCAAAAATATGAATATATGATGGCCTAGTGTGTGCTGGGCTGAAATGATGAACCCTAGGATAGACACCGAGATGGTGTGAGGGTGTTTTGACACCTGTGGCTTCAGGTGTGGGGCCTTGGGCCTCTGGACTGATGAACGCTGTGAGAGTGTTCTGTGAGGTGATAAAGACCATGTGATGGTTAATGCTGGAATCTATAAGATACTGGAATAGTATCGGGCTAGATGAGGTTCCCTAGCCAGAGGAAGAGTTTGAGGACTCCCTTGGAATGGTTGATACTCCTTGGGAGGTGCCACTGCTATCCGCCTAAAGTCCTAAGGATGGATTGCCCTGTAAGGATGTTCCTCCTTCGGCAGTGATGAGGAAAGTCCTGAGTGGTTATCCTCAGGCCAGTGACTGAAAGTCCTGAGGGATAGAGTGCTCCCTGTGTGGGATGATCTCTCTCAGGCAGTGGACTGGAAGTCCCGAGGGATTGAGTGCCTCCGGTGTGAGATGATCTCTCTCGGGCATGTGGCTTGGAAGTCCTGAGGGATGAGTGCCTTCGGTGTGAGATGATCTCTCAGGCAGCTGATGTGTAGTCCTGGGGGATTGAGAGCTCCCTGTGTGGATAGTCTCTCCTAGGCAGTGGAAAGTCCTGAGGGATTGAGTGCCTCCGGTTTGAGATGATCTCTCTCAGGCATGTGATTTGAAGTCCTGAGGGATAGAGTGCCCCCTGTGTGGGATGATCTCTCTCAGGCATTGGACTGGAAGTCTTGAGGGATGGAGTGCCCCCGGTGTGGGATGATCTCTCTCAGGCATGTGCTGTGAAAGTCCTGGAGGTGATTGCCCTATATGGATGTTCTTGCCCAGGCCAGTGTATACGAAAGTCCTAGAGAGGCCAGGCAGTAGACAGATATGTTGTATCTCTAAGAGAGGGCTTCCCGAGGGGACGAGAGCCTAGGGCCTCTTAGATGAGCCATATCTGGATTCCTTAAGTCCTGAGTAGAAGACTCAGGCAAGGCTTGTTTCAATAGATGAGGCGGTGCCTCTCTAGTAGGAGAAGTGTCCGGTGGTTGACACTTATGTTAAAGTACCTCTGTGAAATGAGTCTGAGATGGCTTGAGAGCCAGGATGAGGTGGAATACCTTTGATGCTGATAGCATCTAGTTAGTACCCAGATAGTTGGGGAATATGTGATAGCCAGGACGATGTCCTAGGCTCTGTTGTGATTTGCTTATGTGTCTGTGCTTGGGGGGGTGAACCAGGGTAAGGGAGGATCTCCCAGGACCCTGAGCTTACTGAGATGTTTATCTCACCCCTGTTGTGGGTTGTGGTTTTCAGGTGCTTCTAGAGGAGAGGAGCAACCACAGGGCAGGAGGCCCTAGCTGAGTGTGCTGGAGTGATCATGGGTTGCAGATGAAGATTAGAAGAGCTTCTTTGTTTGATCTCTGTCTTGTACCCTGCATAGGGATAGGGTGTGAGTGTACACCCATTGTACTATACATATGTCGATGTATAACCACAGATGTGGTCGAAACTATGAGTTGTATGTATATGTACAGGTTATGCTTATGTGTTTGAGTATATGTTTCCTCCTGACATCTCTGTTTAGATTTCTGTGTTTTCTGCCTATGTTGTTTTGTATTTGTGTTACCTGGATCAGCAGGGGCTTGTTTATGATGCTTTGTGAGGTAGTTTTAAATTCCATGCATAATGTAATCAAGAAAATCGATTCTAATGCTTCGGCACCGCATTTATTTAACGCTGATAGCACGCTTATGATATTATTAATGATAACACGTCCGAGGTGTTACAGTCATAGACTCACAGTCCTCCCCCAATCCTCAAATCACCCCTCCTCTCGTAGAAACCCGACCCCATCTCCATTCAAAATCATGGCCTTGTATGTGAACTAAAACTGCCACTACCAGAGAAACAACAATAGTGAAATGAAAGAAAACAAAGCCGTGGACTGATCATGATCAAGCTTGAAGTGGCACGGAGGCACGAAAGAAAGACAAAGCCATCGACAAAACGGTGTCGTTTTGAATTTATTCAAACTCGCGGACTCGCAGTCAAACTAGCGATTCTAAGTGGAATCGGGTGAATCTATATAGAATCGTACGATTCTACTCCGTTTATGAGTTTGCTTCCGATTTAACTCGTCGAGGGTTGCTGGACTCGTGAAATCGTCCGAGTCTGCGAGTTAACTCGCGATTTTGATAACCATGGTTGTTATAAATAACTGCACACTGAATATAATCTGTTGCTTAAATTATGTTTATTATAAAACTTACCCTGTGTTTTGTGATGGTTGACACTTGCTATGACCTCGATTTCCATTCGGGTGAGCAGATGAACAATAAAGAGAGACTGCCTAGCTACTTACAGGAAGAGGATTTTGTTTGAAGATGTATTCTTTTATTTCAGAATGTTTTAGTTATTTGTACTATGTAATAGAACCAGTGTCAGTTTGTACTCTTATTATATGTTACTTTAGGTTTATAAATATTACTCGATGATGAAATTTTCTTGGAGTATTAGTTATTGGAAAATTTTTGTTATATTCAACTAGGTGCTCTTAAGTAAGTTGAAAAGAATTTTCATTAAAAATCAATAATAACAAGATTGTAAGTTGAGGTGTTACAAGGATAATCACTTGTAATAGCTTGTAAAAGAATATATTTGATTTAGTAGAATTCTAATCTAGTTTGATTAGAAGAGCTGGATGTAGCTTCTCTTGAGAAGTGAACCAATATATGTTCTTGTGTTATTCTTTCTATTTCTTAATCTCTTCTTGTTATCTTAATCTCTTGACAACTGTGATTTCTTTCTTAATCAACAAGTGCATATTTTTGTCATTGATTTCTTGGACTGAGTGGTTTGGTTGAATTGAAGTTTCATTGATTTTAAAAAGTGATAAAGATCCTTCAACTCTAATTTTGTAAAAGTATTAAAAGGTCAAGTTTATACCAATTCACCCCCCTCTTGGTATTTGGGTGTATTCATATTGTTTTCAATTGGTATCAAGAGCTGGTTCTTGAAAGTTAATCAAGATCAATATCTTTTCAAGAAAATGAATACCACACAGATAACCTTCAAAGAGGGTACCTCCCTCAATCGTCCTCCGATGTTTGAAGGAGAGTATTTTAGTTTTTGGAAAAATCGTATGCAAATTTTTATTCAATCAATTGACCCCGATGCTTGGAATGCTATTGAGAAAGGTCCTTTGATTCCTACAAAAACTATTGATAATGAAAGAATTCCCAAGGAGTGGGATGAGATGACGGATGTAGAAAAAAGAGTTGTGCAGTATGATTTTAAAGCTAAAAACATGATTACATCTGCTCTTTCTTTTGATGAATTCTTTAGAACTGTGAGGTGTAAAAGCGCAAAGGAAATGTGGGAGATGTTGGAAGTAACTCATGAAGGAACAGATGAAGTGAGAAGATCATGGAAGCATGCCTTGATTCATGAATATGAAATGTTCAAGATGAGCAACACAGAAAACATTTCTCAGCTGCAAACAAGGTTCACTCACATTGTCAACCATCTTATTGGTCTTGGGAAGATCTTTGATGCTAAAGAATTGAACATCAAAATATTGAAGTGTATCACAAGACCATGGCAACCAAATGTTACAGGAATCAAGAAATCAAAAGATCTATCCAAGATGTCCATGGTTGCACTTTCTAGTAAGCTTCTTGAGTATGAACTTGAAATGTCACAGCTAACACATGCAAAGGATGCATAGAAGAAACACAAGAGTATAGCCTTGAAAACTACATCAACTCATGTGGAAAAGGAAGAAGACTCAGAAGATGAGAAGAAACAAGAACAAAAAGCTGTCAAAGTTTAACAGAAAAAATAACAGCAACAATAACAACTCCACCAACTTCACTTGCTTCGAATGTGGTAAGCCTGACCACATTAAATATGAATTTTCAATCTTTTTGAAGAAGCAAAAAGGTGAGAGGAAGACTAAAAAAGAGGGGAAGCCAAAGAAGGAATACATAGCGTGGGAAGAAAATGATTCACCTACTTTTGAATCAACAGATGAGAATGAAGAAGTAAATATGTGTTTCACCTTTACAATAAGTGATGATAAAGAATTCTCAGTGATGAATCAGAGGTAAATTCTGAATATGATAATATTGTTGATGTTTTCCATGATATGCATGAAGAGGCCCAAAAACTTGTACAAACCAATAATAGGTTGAAAGGTAATCTCAAATGACATGTTACCAAAATTGCTGAATTGCAATCTAAACTTTGCAATTTGAAAGAAGCAAATAAAAAGCTTGTTTCAAGTTACAAAGCTAATGGATGTGTTGTGCCTTTGATAGAGTGCTTTTAGTTGAGTATTTTTCTATCCTTCTTAGCTTATTTGACCTCTCTTGGACCTTTATTTTCCTATTCTAATTCAGTTTTTGGCCTAAGCAAGTAAGTGGGCTTAATTGCTAATTGTTGCGTATTTTCGGATTTTTGGCTCACTTGACGTATCTGACTTGTGCAGGACCTATAGGGAGCTACCGATCTCCGAATGGAGCATTCTAGGAGTCCCTGAAAAGATAACAAAAAGATCTACAAGTTTTCTAGAAATAGCCCAAGGCCAATTCTGTCATTTAGAGGGTCATTTTAAGCTTGGAAGTTAGCGCCTCTGCACTTGTAATTTTGGGCTGCGAATTTGACTTTCATGGTTGTAAATAGCAAATAATTAGATTGTTGGGTTTGTTTGTGGCCCATTTTATTTTCAGAACTCAGTCACTACATATATTAGTGACTTTAGTGAAACTTGGGTACCACTCTTTACATTTCAATAAACAAGTTTTATTTTTCTTTCCTTAAGTTTTTAGAATCAAACCCTTGTTCTTCATTTTCTCTCTACTGTTCTTCCTTGTTCTTCATTTTCGTTTTTCTGTTCTTTCATTTTCGTGCAACCATTTCATGGGGCTTTCACTGATGATGATCATGGAAGGCTAAATCTTCAATCAATTCAAGGATCCAACCCAAGCACAAGGAGAATTTGAGTTCTGGTTTAGTATTTCGAATCCTATGTGAATGTTCATCTTCTTCTTCAATTGCTATTCTGTTTTCATGATTATGAATGCGTTTAGGATTGAAAACGGATTAGGTTATGGATTCATTTCCAAATTTCGAACATTAATCACAGAATTAATTGGATGATATTTCAATTAGGGTTGTGGTTTCAATTAAATTAGGGGTTAATTCGATTGAACAACTTCTAATGAGATTGAATGAATGTTCATGATAGGATAAATTTCTGAGAATGATGATGATTCGAATTGCTTGGTTTGGTGAATTGGATTGATGCTTCTCTAATCTGTTTTACTCGTTGATAATCTTGTTAATTTCTGCACTGTTCTTTAATTTTAGTTTACGTTCTTGCAAGTTTTCCTTACGCACACAAACTGTTTGATAAAATCCCCCTCTCTATTATTAGTGAATTGAAGCTAGAACCATATTGATTAGTGTCTCTGAGTCGACCTAGGTTAATCCTATTCTACAGAATTAGCTTAGTAAAATTGTTTTGGTGCGTGTCGACAACGTGATATCAGCCTCATCATCTTTAAATGTTGATAAATGCAAGATTTTACAAAAAGAATTTGATGATTACAAAAAGAGTCAAGGTGAAAAATATATGCTTTTGCTTTCAGAAAATTCTTACTTGGTTGATCTTTTGAAAATGCTTTATAGAAGGAAATGCAATTTAAATCAAATGCTGAGTGTGCAAAAATTTGGAGATACTTCTGGTTTGGGGTAGAAACATGGATCAAAACTTTTTGGAAAAACAAGGTTTGTGCTTCCAAAACAAAAGTATCAAAAAGGCCTTTCAAAAACAAAACATCATCAATTGACTCATTTTGAAATAGCATCAAACACTATTACTTGCAGTTATTGCATGAACAAAGGTCATACATCCATTAGGTGCTATGCAAGGAGATATTATGTGCCTAATGGTGAATGCATTTGGGTACCTAAGATAAAAAGGAAGCCAGCTAACCCCTATGGACCCAACCCACAATGGGTACCTTTTTTTGTTACTTAATTTGATTTTTGCAGGTGTGTCTAAGAGTAAAATCAGCATTATGGTATCTTGATAGTGGTTGCTCTAGGCACATGACATGTGACATGTCCATGCTCACAAATTTGATTCTCAAAGATGGAGGATATGTTACTTATATAAAGGAAAGATCATTGGAGAAGGAAATATAGGAGATAGCTTCAAAACAAAGATAAAGAATGTGCTTTATGCACAACCTCCTAAGCATAAGTCAACTATGCGACAAAGGTCTCAAAGTCTCATTCAATGACAATTGTTGTTTAATATGTGATGGTCAAAATGGTGAGGTCATCCATGTTGGTAAGAGAAAGGGTAACATATATGTTCTCTCCATTGATCATGCATTTATTCATAATACTAGCTGTCTTGTAAGTAAAGTAAATGACACATGGCTATGGCATAGGAGAGCTAGTCACATAAACATGCATCATATGAACAAGCTTATAAGAAAGGATCTAGTCATCGATTTACCTAAGCTTAAGTTTGAGAAGGACAAAATATGTGATGCTTGTCAAACAAGGAAACAATATAACATGTCTTTTGAAAGTAAAAATGTTGTTTCCACCTCTAGACCCCTTAAATTGCTTCATATGGATTTATTTGGTCCTTCTAGAACCATGAGTTTGGGAGGTAACTTCTATGGGCTTGTTATTGTTGATGATTACTCTAGATATACATGGAGTTTATTTATAAGAATTCAAGAGTAATGCATTCACAACATTTAGAAAATTAGCCAAGATCATTCAAAATGAAAAAGCATGCAACATTGTTTCAATAAGAATTGATCATGGTGGTGAGTTCCAAAATGAGTACTTTGAAAAGTTTTGTGAAGAATATGGAATCAACCACAATTTTTCAGCTCCAAGAACACCTCAACAAAATGGTGTTTTGGAGAGGAAAAACAAATCCCTTGAAGAAGGAGCAAGAACCATTCTTAGTGAAATAAATTTGCCTAAACACTTTTGATCCGATGCGGTGAGTACAATTCGCTAAATTTTGAATAGGTTACTCATAAGGCCTCTTTTAAAGAAAACTCCTTATGAACTATACAAAGGTAGAAAGCCAAACATATCCCACTTAAGATCATTTGGCTACATGTATTTTGTGTTAAATAATGGTAAAGATTCTCTTGGCAAATTTGATGTTAAAGCTGATGAAGCTATTTTTCTTGGTTATTCTTTGCAAAGTAAGGCTTATAGAATCTTTAATAAAAGAACATTATGTATAGAGGAATCTATCCATGTTATATGTGATAAGTCTAACTCCTCTAAGGAGGAAAAAAGTGCGATGTTAATGCAAGACCAATGGAAGAATATTTGCAACTCAATGATCTAAATGAAAAGGAAAAGGCAGAACCATATGATGAAATGGAACAATGAACACCTTTACAAAAGCCCAAGAATTGGAGAACAACTAAAGACCTTTCCATTAACAATATAATTGGGGAAGTTTCCAAGGGAGTTTCTACTATATCCTCTTTAAGAAATGTTTGTTGTACTATGACTTTTGTTTCACAAATTGAACCAAAGAGCATTGATCAATCTTTACTTGATGAACATAGGATGATGGCCATGCATGATGAGTTGAATCAATTTAAGAAAAATGAAGTTTAGGAATGAGTTCCTAGACCCTCTTCCCATAAATCTATTGGCACCAAGTGGGTTTTTAGAAAAAAAATTTGATGAAAGTGGCATCATAGTTAGGAATAAAGCTAGATTGGTTGCAAAAGGTTACAACCAAGAGGAAGGCATAGACTATGATGAAACCTATGCTCTAATTGCTAGGTTGGAAGCCATTAGGTTGTTGCTTGCATATGCATGTTTGATGGATTTTAAATTGTTTCAAATGGATGTTAAAAGTGCATTTTTAAATAGTTACATTGATGAAGAGATATATGTTGATCAGCCTCATGGATTTATTGATTACAAACATCCTAACCATGTTTTCAAATTGAGAAAAGCTTTGTATGGTTTGAAATAGGCTCCAAAGTCTGGGTATGAGAGATTGAACAAATTTATGCTTGACCAATCTTTCATAAGAGGACAAGTAGACAAAACCTTGTTCATTAAGAAAAGAGGCAATGATATCTTGTTGGTTCAAATCTATGTTGATGACATTATTTTTGGTTCAACTAATCAATCTATGTGCAGAGAATTTTTTATCTCAATGCAGCATGAATTTGAAATGTCAATGATGGGAGAGCTCACATTCTTTCTAGGACTACAAGTCAAGCAAATGAAGAATGGGACATTTCTTAGTCAAACCAAGTATTGCTTGGAAATGATCAAAAAGTTTGAAATGGAGAAGAGCAAGGATGCTGCAACTCCAATGGCTACATCAACCTATCTTGATTCAGATGACAAAGGAAAAAATGTTGATGAGTCAAAATATAAAGGAATGATTGGATCCTTGTTATACTTAACTGCAAGTAGATTTGACATTATGTTAAGTGTGTGTTTGTGTGCTAGATATCAAGCAAATCCCAAAGAATCACACCTTACTGATGTCAAAAGGATCCTCAAGTATCTCAAGTCTACACGAGTTGGACTTTGGTATCCTAAATGTGCATCTCTCAACTTAATTGGATGTTCTGATTCTGACTTTGTAGGGTGCAAATTGGATAGAAAGAGTACAAGTGGAACTTGCCACCTATTAGGTAGCTCACTAATCTCTTGGCACTGCAAGAAGCAATCATGTGTTGCTTTATCAACTGCTGAAGCTTAGTATATCTTTGCTAGAAGTTGTTGTGCACAAAGCCTTTGGCTTAAGCAACAACTACAAGATTTTGGTGTTGAATTAAAGGAAATACCCCTACTCTATGACAATACAAGTGCCATCAATATATCTAAGAATCCAGTCATGCATTCAAGGACCAAACATATTGAGATAAGACATCATTTCCTCAGGGATCATATCCAAAAGGGTAATTGTAAAATTGAGTTCATAGATACTTTAAATCAATTGACTGACATCTTTACAAAACCTTTGGCAAGAGATAGGTTTTATGCACTTAGAAACATGATAGGCATACTTGATGAATCCAACATATGTTAGCATGTCATTTTAATTGCCCTTCTATTTGATGATTCACTAGATAAATGACAATACATAAAAATGTATAAAAATAAGTTTCCTATTGAATAGTCACTGTTTATTCTGCATAATAGACTGAAATAATCGATTACAACACGAGATGATTGATTATTTGATGATTGAAAGCTGTTTTTAAAATTAATTTTGCTGATGTAATCGATTACATCTTCAAATTAATCGATTACACTCTGTTTTAGCTCTATCTAGAAGATTTTCTCACTTTGGAGTAATCGATTACGCATCAGATTAATCAATTACTTATGATTGAAAAGCTTTCTCAAAAACAAATGTAAACTAGAGTAATCGATTACACAGAATGGTAATCGATGACACTATGTTACTCTGAGCTATGTTCTCACTAGAGTAATCGATTACACTTCGTTTTAATCGATTACACCATGTAGCAGAGTCTCTGTTTGGCTATGAATTAATCTATTACTGACTCTCATAATCGATTACACTTGGCGTTACTGCAACTTTTGCAGATTTCTTGGAAATCAAAACTGCCATATCTTCACATAAATTCAAAATTCAGATATATTGCTAAGCATTTAAGCTTCTGGGTACTCGAAATAGCTATTATTCTCTTTTAAAATTCAAATTTGAACCCTAAAAACTCCTATAAATACAACTTTTCACTAGAGATAAAATCACACCTAAATTCCATCTCTCTATTCAGTTCTATCTGAAATTTATGAGTTCTCTTCTCTCTCTCTCAAGCCTAAACTCTGTCCATTCTCTCTTTACATTCTACATAGTTATGTCTACCTCAAAGAAAGCCAAAACCAGCAAAAGGAAGGATGGGGAATCCTCCAATCGTGCTGGAAACAGGTTGAATCATTGGTTCCTAGAGGAAAAAGATAGAATAAACTATATGAAGTTCAATGCCACCAAGTTGGTCATGACTCCTAAGTATTTGGACCTCAATTGGTTTATCAATGAGGGATTTCAATTCCCTGCCATGTTTGAAGTCCAAGGATTGAAGAAATTCCTTGAACTTAAGGGTACATTCTACCCTGAATTAGTGAATGTGTTTTATACCTGTGCTAAAGCCAACATTTGATGGAACCATTCGCTCTTAAGTGAATGGTGTTCCCATGGTGATTGATGAAGAAGTTTGGTTTGCTGTGGCTGGAATGTCCTCTGCTGGAGTGAGGAGGTTTGATGAAGAAATTGGGGGATACAACAAAATTTAAACATACAGAGGTATGCTGTCTGATCCCCAAGCACGACTGAAAACAAGACCAAGAGTGAGGAATATGACTGGGGAAGATAGGTTACTACACTATATTATAACCTACATTCTTACCCCAAGGTTTACAAACCATGCCCAAATCACAGATGATGATTTGCAGCTGGTATATGGCATGAAGAACTCAACTCAAATCAATTGGGTTCTTGTGTTCGTTGAAATCATGATGAAAGCTTCAAGGCTAATCAACTATCACTTTCCTTATGTTGTGCTTATCTCTAGATTCATTGAATATTTCCATATTGATGTCTCAAATGAGGTGGTTGACAATACAATAGACATCGCCAACCTCATTAAGGACAAGCATCTCAACAAGCTTGGACTCATTAAGACTCCTTATGGATGGCAAATGGTTGGACAACAACCTTAAGCTACAGGTGCTGAAGGAGGAGCTGATGAAGAAGAAGTGACTGAAGAAGACCCTACTCAACAAGAGTACTCTCCATTTGAATCTTTAATGATTCAAAAGATGAATGCTCTTCTGACATTACATCATGAACATAGAGCTGAGACCAACTCATCCTTATAAGTGATTCAGTCTAGGCTAGAAAATCTTGAGTCTAGGATGGTTCTACATGGGTTTGATGAGCCCTAGTTTAAGCTAATCCAGTTTGTGCTTGTGCTTGTGTTCTAGTTTTAATGTTCTGTTTTTAATGTTTTATGTTCTGTTTTTTTTTTTTTTTTTTTGCAATTGTACTTCAATTTTGTTTTAATGAAAAGTTTAGCTTTTGTTTCTTCCTTCTTTGCATATGTTGATCTTACAATGCTTTTGCCTTTGATAAGCCAACTAGGAGGAGAAAATAAATTGAACAAATGATTGAGAAAATAATTGAACACTTCTATATGAACATGTGCTATTTGAATCTTATATTGCTCTGAATTCTAAGAAATATTACCTAAAATAAGTGGAGCAACCTAAGAATATATCTATGTTTATGCAAGGCAACTTAACACTTGACATTGGAAAAGGCTGAGTGAATTTCAGGTTAAGTTTGAAGCTCCTATCATTCATCTCTCTCATGCATTTAAAGGTTACAAAATGTTCAATTGGTATTTGGCATGATCAAAGCCAAAAAGGGAGAGATTGTGGGATATAGGGGGAGCTGGAAGAAGATTAAGGCAAGAATGAAGATGTTGCTTTAGAGTTTTAGCTTTTTACATGCCAATCAAATTGAAGGCATTTGTAATTTTGTCTAAGTAGTTCAAGAAGCTTAACTTGTGATCCTTGCATTGCATAAGCATATTCATATACATGCATTTATGACTGAAGAAAAGCATTCAAGATTACATGTTTGCATTTAAAAAGGAATTCTCATGGCTTTGGTTTTGAAAAATCAAAATGTGCACTGCCTTAATCGATTATAGGCAATAAGTAATCGATTACCTGCTTGTATTATTTCTGGAAAAGCCATAAAGAACATTTTAATTGATTACAAGCAGAGCGTAATCGATTACATAGTGTATTTTACAAAACATACCATGATTGTCTTAATTGATTACCACTTACTGTAATCGATTACCAAGGCTTAATACAAAACATAGCATGACTTCCTTAATCAATTACCACTCATCTGTAATCGATTACAAAGGCTTATTACATAACTGAGATAGATTGGTTTAATCGATTACCTCACAGTTTAATCGATTACATTGTTCATAAAGGTTTTCCAGATTGTCTCAAGAACATTTTAATCGATTACTTGCTATATTAATTGATTACTTTATGAACATAATCGATTACACTGACGTATTAATAGATTACAATCTATTAAATCTATTTTCTATTTAAAGTTTTTGGATCTGTGCTTTTGGATACAACATACAATCTGAATTTACAAATTACTCAATACTTTCTAAGCTTTCAAAGGTCCAAGAAACAGATTTTCTGAGTGATACATTTCTTGTTTGAGATCAAAAGATTACATGCTTCATTAATGATGATGTGTTAAGACAAGATTCTTCAAAATAACTTCAAGAGAGTTGATTTTATGTTCATCAACATTCATGCAACCTGAAATTGATTGGTAACATTCATTCATTCAATTCATTCACTGAGGATCACAGGTTGTATCTCTCTTGAACTTTTCTAGTAAATTGTTTTGTCTGTTTTAAGTTTGTGTAAGGACAAGATCAAAATAGTTTTCTTTCAAGCTTTATAGAGTAGTGTTCTCTAGGGGTAAATAATTGAGTAGAGTTCTCAAGTTCTTTGTGATTTGATTTCTAATAGGGCGTTAGAATTCTGATTCTTTATCTAGGGTGGATAAGGATAATCACTTGTATTAGCTTGTAAGAGAACATATTTGATTTAGTAGAACTCTAATCTAGTTTGATTAGAAGAACTGGATGTAGCTTCTCTTGAGAAGTGAACCCAGTATATGGTCTTGTGTTGATCTCTCTATTTCTTAATCTCTTCTTGTATCTTAATCTCTTGACAACTTTGATTTCTTTCTTAATCAATAAGTGCAGATTTTTGTCATTGATGTCTTGGACTAAGTGGTTTGGTTGAATTGAAGTTTCATTGATTTTAAAAAGTGATAAATATCCTTCAACTCTTATTTTGTAAAAGTATTAAAAGGTCAAGTTTATACCAATTCACCATCTCTTTGTATTTGGGTGTATTCATATTGTTTTCAAAACTAGACGTTATCTAACTGTTATGATAGTTGGGTGACTTCTGTTTTAAGTAGATAGACTACTTTTAACTTTACAGTTGTCAGATTCTTTCTGATCGATCCATTCTGATGTTGTCATTCTGATGATCAATTTCTGAGCAGCTTTTCGATGGTCTCTCAAAAATACATTTTAATGTTGTTAAGGAAGGACCTATTCTGATGTGCGTTCCTTATAACAAAGATAACATGATATGGCAATGTAGATAACTCAGCTCCATCAATGCAAACATTTCATCACAACACATATCATTTTGAAGTAGCATACTTCAACATAGGTAACATGCGAAGGTTGTTGTTGTTGTTGTTGTGTTGATGTTCTATCCTTGGTTGAGACTTCACAAAGTCTCTTTAGTCTTCATTCTAATGTTGCACACCAAATCTTCTCAAGGACATTCTCAGCTTTCCACTTGTGTATCTTCAAATGCAATTAACATTCACTTTCTGATGTGCCTTCATTGTGTGTTGCAGCATATGAAAAGTGAGAAGCTTTCTACCTCAGTCTTTTGATGTGCCCTCTATATGTGTGGTAGCATATGGAAGAACTAATGTTGTCTTTAAGGTGCATTCTGAGTCATTATGAACTTCATTCTAAAGTTTTGTTTTTAGAGTCAAGTTCTTCATCATTCTAATGTAGACTTTGATGCATAGATATTGCATGATCTTGACTTCAATACATCATTCTGATGTAGTCATCTCAGAATCTATCTTGTCTTGATTCTAATCTGACATCAGAGTATCATTTTAATGTTCCTATTCTTAGAGTCCTCAATTACACCATTATGATGATGACTCTAGTACAACTTCATGCTGATGTTGTCTACTTAATGTAATCTTTGATAGATCTTCTAAGTAAGGTCTTCTTGATGTCTTTGTTGTAAAGTGCATGATTGTTGACGTTTCGATGGCTCACACACCATGACACTTCACAAGATGGCCCTTCACTCAACATCCTTGTTGGTCAATGTAACACCTTGAAATTTCGATAACTGAAAATAGATGTTTGATATAATTGTTGTGCTGTTTGATTATTTGATTATTATAGATTAGCTGAGTTGTTGTTCAAATTACCCTTGTGCAATTGCTTAGTATAAATGTTAAGCTGCGCGAAGTTTGTTTGATTTATGGTTGTAATATGTGAGTGATAGTTTGACCCATAACCTGCTTCAGTAAAACTACAACTCCAGATTCGTTAATAGTTGGATCGTCTTCAAAATTTGAAAGTAGCTTTACAAGTCATCTCTTCATATTTTGACCATTAGGATCTTCAAAATGACAACTTTTGATGCTGTGCTAAGCGTGACCACCGCCTGAGCAAGATGAGCGTGCTGAGCGCAATTCCCAGACAGAGAAGAAATTGCACTAAGCAAGATAGGTTGCACTGAGCAAGACATGTTGTTGTGTTGAGCGAGACAAGCACGCTGAGCACAATTCCTAGACAGAGGAGAAATTGCGCTGAGCGAGATAAGTCGCGCTGAGCGAGACAGGGTGCAAAAATGCTATTTTCTCCCTTTTCTCTCTCTAAACTCACACTCAAACCCTAGAACCTCCCTTTCTACCACCCATGACCATCGGTGACCACCACGAACCGCCGTTACTTGCCACCGGACCACGGCACGGAGAAGAACCTTTTAATCGGAGTGGAATCTTCGAAGCTCCACTCAAAGTTTTGGTAAAGAACGGAGCCTCCAAATCTTTGTTTCTTGGTTTCTTTGAGATAACATTGGTTTCCTTTGTCTTTTCCTAATTAGTTTAAGCTTCTCTTAGTGTCTCTTGTGTTGTGGGTACCGTTGTTGGGAGTTTTACACTTCCTTTGAAAATCCATTAAAAATGAGATGTTGTAAAAGTTTCCTTTTATAAAATTGATGTCATTTTTGTGATCTTTGTTGAGTCCCGTTCACATTGGTGTGATTGGAATTTCAAAATGATGTCTTTTGATGTGGACTTCCAAAACACTATTTTAGCCCCTTTTAGATTTGAGTGGGTATTTGACCCCAAATGTTAATATTGACCTTGCCTTTGAAATCTATACTAAATTGTCTTCGATTTGGTATATAGAGCTCTGTGTTTGGGTAAAAACAAGCGTATTCGAAGGATCTCAAAGCAACACCGCGAGGCTTTAACAGGAGAACTCATAGTTAGGTAAGGGGAGTTTATTCTTTGGTCATAGTTTTGATACCATAGTTGGGGGTTAGGGAGCCTAATTATGGAATGGTATGCCTGTCCCTGCTGTGTGCTGGTTTTCAAGAAAAACTATGTTTCTAACTAATGGGATGCGATGTATTTATGATTGATGTGTGTTTGTTCCTGTGTGTGCTCATCATTTCCAGTACCAATTCAGAAAAGAGACAAGTTTAGTCTCATGCAATGTCCTAAGAATGAATTGGAACGAAAAGGAAATGGAAGCAATTACATATGCATCATTTGTTGGGAGCCTAATGTATGCTCAGACTTGTATGAGACCAGATATTAGCTTTGCAATTGGAATGTTGAAAAGATACCAGAGTAATGCTGGTATGAATCATTGGAAAGCTACAAAGAAAGTTCTGAGATATTTGCAAGGCACTAAAGGTCACATGCTTACTTATAGGAGGTCTAGTAATCTCTATATCATGGAAAAGTGTGAAGTAGTCTGTAACTGCTACATCCACTATGAAAGCTAAATTTGTGGCATGCTTTGAGGCCATGGTTTAGGCTAAATGGCTACGGAACTTTATTTCAGGGCTTGTATTTGTCAACATTATTGATAAGCCGCTGAAAATTTATTGTGATAATTCCGTAGCAGTCTTCTTTTATAAAAAATGACAAGTATTCAAAAGGTGCTAAGCATATGGAATTAAAATACTTTGTCGTTAAAGAAGAGGTTTAGAAACATAGATTGTCTATAGAGCATGTTAGCACTGATCTTATGATTGCTGATCCCTTAACGAAGGGATTACCGCCCAAGATGTTTTCTGGTCATGTATGTAGTATGGGCATTATGTCAGCTAATGAATGTTGATCATTATTGAAATTATTGACTATTGACACTCTGAATTCAATGATGTTTAAGTTTCTGAAAATAATCCTGTTTTCAAATTTATGTATACATGCATGTATGAATAATTATTTTGAGAAAATAGGATTTGTTCCTAATGAAGACATAATAGTATTATTGTGCGACATTATGATGTAAACTTCCATTAAAATATCATGTTAGGAAGAAGAACTAATAAAGTGGTACATGGAAGGAACTATGCCGATTTGATAGCATACAACCGCCATGACTCATATTGGTTTTTATTTCTGATCATGATGTATGATGAGACCAATGTATGAAACCTTTAGTCTTATGTATGCGCATTATGATGAATTTTCATTAAATCATGAAGGGACACTTTATGACATGAGCCAAGTGGGAGAATGTAAAACATTATGTGTCTCATGTATAAAAGTAGTGTTATTTTGATATAATGAGAAAAGGGTAAAAGGGTAATATTGGTATGGGAGTTATTAAAAGTTATGGAAGTTACTGAAAGTTATAAAACAGATAACTGTTGATAGGTTCAGTTATCATAAAGTATAAAAGACATTTTGTTTCTGAAAATATATATATAGAAAAATAAAAGGCCTTCATTGTCTGTCCATGATAGTTGTATCTCATCTCTATCAAAGTAGATACAAAAATTGTAAGGGTCAAGACTCTGAGAAAGTGTTCTATCATCAAAGAATCTTCCACAATTATGGACAAGGGTATGTCTATGTAAAACTCATGAATTCTCAAGATCCTTTTTCATGTTCTTGATATGATTGTTATTGAACATGAAATTATAGATTAATGCTTACAGGTTATCCTTGCAAAGAAGGGTTGGTCCCTAGCCACGGTTAGTGCATCGGTGAGCCCATATTTGTATGTTGTGTATGTACATGCGGGGTGCATGACTGGATATCCTTGCAAGAAAGGGTCGGTCCTTATCCATGGTCATGCATTGATGGTGCCCATGTTTCATACTTCATAATTGCATGGATGAAAATATAATAAAGGCAGTGTATACTTGTGAGTTTTTATGGGCTAAAAACGCAGGTACTAAGGGGCATTCGATTTGGAATTCCCTTGCGACTTTGGTTGATCACCATGGGGAGGGGGAATGGTCAGTGCACGACAAGGTGACCCTGATAAACTACTGAATCATTTTCCTGAGAGAGGCTATTTCCATGAGTATGGTACCAGATTGCATGGTGAGAGTGAAATCAGGTGCATGCATCATTCTGAGCATAATTGTTTTGATTTATGAAATGAAGTGGATGACTAGTTTGTTGAGTGTGTATTGAATTGATAGATTATTCAGAATGATTGTGGTTGTTATTATCGTTGTTATTGTCGTTTCCTTTCTAATTATTGTTATCTAATGCTTGTTGGTTTTATATAATAAACTCACCCTTGCAATTGTTTTGTACCATGTGGTTGGTACCTATGATGATCGTGAACTTTTGTTCGTGGGAGCAGATGAGTAGCAATAGGTGACCTTGGAGGGAGACCTTTTTGTTGGAGTCGCCAAATCAACGTGATGACGTTGGAATTCTTTTTGGAAAAGAGTTCTGTTTTGATAGTCAACTCTTTCTTAGTTGGTCTCTTGATTTCTTTTTGTTGGACATGTAAATTGCAGGCGTGAATACTTGTAAATACAACTAAATTATGTCTTGACAATGTGAATAACATGTAATGTTTTAAATATACATCCATATGTATTCATTTATGTATTTTTTTCGTTGTATGATAAGTGTATTATCGCGAAAAATTTACTATCATTTTCATAATCAAATTAATGGAGTGTTCATTAAAAATTTGAAATTGCACGTTTAAAGGTAGTGATATCATAGCGACACGGCAGGTCGTTAAAGTCAAAATCCTCCACCGGTTAGAACCCTTCATAGGTAGCTCTTTCTGAGACCTTGACAATCTATTTCGGTTGCTTCCAGGATCAATGACTGTCCCCACAAACCAATGCAAGACTTTTCAATGTGCTTTATTCTCACATGCTTTCCGGGAAACTTCTCAAAAGGATACCCATCTCATAATTTCTCTAAGCCAAGCATGTTTAACATGAAGTTCTTAAGTATAGAGCTACTGAAAAGTAGATGCATCTTATTTGTATAGGTAGTACCAATTAATTCCTTTATGTTATACTCAATTATACATCCTATACCTGCACAACCTCTAAATCTCTCTTATTCTGGTGTGATTCATTTGGGGTGTTACATGCCCACACAATTCTATTTGGTTCGTCCTCGAATCACAGCGTACTAGGAGAGAGGTCTACTCTGATACCATTTGTAAAGCCCCTGATTGTTCACTCGATGGAACTTCTCTCGACATCCTTGTTGGTCAGAACCCTCCATGGGTAGCCTTTTCTGAGACTTTGACAATATGTTTTGGTTGCTTCCAAGATCAATGATGGGGTTCGCTCATTGTTTATTATATACCAATCCACTAGTCCATAAATCCTCATATTTTAATATGTTAAACTATACTCCTTAAGCTTTCTAACAAGGTATAACATGCATTATTTGGAGTTATAAAACTCTGGTTATAACATTTTTAATCTAGACTTCAAAACTGCCAGCAAGCTGAAAATTTCCACACTGACATCTCTTAATGTTTTAGTTATTGCAAGCAGTACACAAACTAGATTTATCTAAAATTTTTATATGTTGTATTAGACATCTAGATATTTAATTATATATATCATAAACCTAATTTGGATAATAATTGAGAGAGAAATAAATTTCTCAATTCGGGTGGCAGAAATGGATAGTTTTAGGTAGCTTGTGAGCAAATAATTTGTATCCTAGTCTTCTTATATCCAACTATTATCATACTTCCATAATTAATTCAATCATAAATATAAATTCATGATATAATTTTGAGGATGTTACATTTCACCCCCCCCCCCCCCAAATAAGGAATTTTTCATAAATTTTAGATCAAGTATTCTATTTCTACCAGTCTTGTATTCATCCTAATTTGAAATAGTATAAATTATTTATGATCATAGTTCTTGTTAAGTTAATGGCAGCTGCAAAACATTAAGAGTTATGGTATTCACACATGAACTTGATCGAGAGACATTTCACAAGCTTAAGAAATAAAAACAAGGATAAACATTCAAGAATATTTAGGGAACACCTCACAATCTCCACAAGAATATGTTCAAGGGATCAAAATTCATAATAATTAATGAGACAAACAAAAACATAATCCTAATCCATAATAATTCAAAATTTAAATGAGAAGAAAAAGAAATTCATGAAGAAATTGTTAACCTGTGATGTTAACAAACAAAGAATAAGAGATGAAGAAGGATGATCTGAAGAGAAGTAAAAAAACAGAAGAGAGATTAAGGAATAGAGGAGCAAGGAAGACGCAAACCTTCGAGTGAGGAAGACGCAGACCTTCGAGCGAGGAAGCGAACCTTCAAGTGAGGAAGCATAAAACCTTCGAGAGAGGAAGCGTAGAACCTTCGAGAGAGGAAGACACAAAACTCTTCAGAGGAGCAAGTGAGAGAAACGATTTCAGTTTAGAAAATGTGGAGGGTATTCTTTGTCATTTTGAAATTTTTTGCGACATTATTGGCCAAGCATAATTTATGGAACAACTTCCCGAAAAGTAGCACTCCATAAGTTGAAAATTTCAACTTTTAAAAAAAGTCTGCTGACAACTTTTACTTTTACGAAAACCAAAAAAAACTTATTAACAAACACTCTTAAAAATTAAGAAAGACCTTTTTCTAATAGATAAGATGTTAAAAGATCTTTTCCTCAAGCCTATGCAGGTGTCGTGGGATGCAACTGTGTTTGGGGTGTACAATGATAATGTCTCCTTGTACATAAAGCATGAAGATCATGGGGAATAGTACATGGTGGCCAATGTCTGAACATCGCTGTTATACAATTGTGGATTATGTAAGTAAATTTAAATTACAATGCATTACCTAATTGATTGTTTTATATTGATACATAATTTACTTTATTTTAACAACAATAGGCATATGAATGAGTTAAGTCTACGATCAGGGAATGCCTATGTGTATGAATTCCTTGAGCCACAATCCATACAGAGATATTGGCAATCACAGTTTGAATCTGAGAATTATATTAAGAAATGGATGCAGGGTTCACAGAGAGATGTCTACCTAGGAGCCTACTTGAATGGGTAAGTAAAATTGAACAAATCAATTTAAATAATATATGCATTATAATAACTTAATGTTCTCCAATGTGGTGGACATTGGCAATTGGTGGTTATATATCCTAAGGACAATGTTGACGCCTGATTCTGTTCCTTGGACAATAAGCACGACAACTACTTGAAATGAATGGTTAACAAGTCAGTTATAATTTGTAACACATTTACTTTACCATTAGTATTTGACATCAATATTTTAATTGTACAATATGCATGTATGTTTCTCTTAACCAGTTGTTTGAAGGGATTAAACGATAATCATGGAAGTAAATCCAAGGCAACTGCTAAGTGGATTCCAGTTAAAATAAGTCACTTAAACAATGTTTGATCTCTTCAAAATGACATTTTATTACTGTGTACACTAATTTTGGGATAACTTTGAATATCTTATTGAATTTAGTGTAATAACAAAGAGGAAGTGTAGAGTACAGATATTATGTCATGCATTGGATGCCAACCATATTCCTAGGAGGTTTCAAGGATAATTGGGAAATGATAATTGTTTAATTCAAAACTAATTTCATTTTTTATGGTTGTTATTATTTACATTGACTAAGTTATGTTTTATTATATCACTCGGTATTTAATTGAGACCATTGAAACCAGAGAGAATAAAGACAATTTGCATTCAGGGGGCAAGATGTTTTCTAAGAGTTAAAAATGAAGCACTAGGTGTTTAAAAAATTTTACAATTGTAGAGTTATGTTTAGCTTAGATTATATATGATTTTATGTATTGAGAATATTGTTTCATTACTTTTAGTATTTCTTTTATTTGATAGTATTTATTCAATAATAATTTGAATATAATATATTGTATTGCTTGGATTGGTTTTGTTTTCAATTTGCAAGTTTGGGTAGTATTAACAAAATAGACAAAATATTAAAAACAATGCAAAAACAACATGTGTTCTAACAGAACCGATGTTGTAATGCACTATACAACATTGATTTTGATTAGAGAACCGATGTTGTAAGGACTATACAACATCGATTTTGGCATAACTGATGTTGTTTTTACATTTTTTGTATATTTCTAATTACTATACCTCATCAGTTTTGGGAAAAATCGATGTTGTATATATGATTTCAACATCGGTTCGTAATCGATATTGAAAGTTTGTAAGAATTGATGTTAAAAGTCTATTTTCTAGAAGTAGCATTGAGGGATAGCTCCCTACAAAAGACAACTTAAGCAAAATGAATATTTTTGTGTATGAATTTGATATGGTACGTCCTTTTTGTCAACAACATCGTGAGACAATGCACCACATTGTCTTATCTTGTGAGGCGGTGAGTAAGGTGTGGAGTGAATACTATAGATGGGTTTTTTGGGATTTTGCGTTGGTTGTCCTTTGTTCACTTCAAGATCATTTTTGGCTCCAGTCGGGTATAAAAAGATCTATTGGGGAGCCACATATTTGGAGGATAATTTGGTTTGCAGTTATATTTAGTGTTTGGAAGAAAAGGAATAATATTATGTTCAGTATGGATTCTGCTGAATGTGCTTCGGTGGTGCAAGACATAAAGTTTTTGGCTTAGTCATCGTTCATTCGTTGTCTCCAAAATTTAGCTTCTCATTTATACAGTGAAACAATAATATTGAAGCGTTTTTGTTATATTCTTGGGACATGGTTCCATTGGACAACTAACCAATGTGAACAAATTATCTAAGGTGATAAATTGGAGGTGTAGGGTGGGAAAGCGATTTTCATTTGCTTTTGGGCGCGGCATAGTGATGCATATACTATTATAGTTAAAGATATTAGCAATTAGGAGGAGTGGGAGAATGAACTACTGAATAGTTTACCTTTGGTGTATGGTGTAGAACCTTTTGCTTTTGTTGTCTAGTTTTCTTAGAAGTGGGGTTAGTAGGTATTTATACGTAGCAGGTATTAATACATATTGACCCCTTAGTTTTTATCTGGATATCTTCTTTGTATGATGTGTTTTAGTATCATAAGTACCATTTTTTTAAGGCAAAATAGAAATATTATTAAATGGTCACAAAAGGTGACCCAAACAACAAAGAGTTACTAGAGAAAAGCCTCAAAGCAACAAACTAAATACTCCTAAAACAATCCATAGGAGAAATACACCAAGATGCAAAAGAAATAGCACTAGAACAAGGACCTTTATGACGAAACCAAACCCACGACACTCCCCGAATGTGAGACAAAACACTTTACACATCAGGAGCATTATCATGAAAAATAACCTTGTTCCGATGAAGCTAAATACACCAACACACCGCATGCCAATTGATATAATGAAAATTACAGCAACTCTTCCTCCAACCCATATTGTGCTGCATATACAGAAGCTTAATAGAGTTAAGAAGCATCGTATATAAGAAATCCCCACCACCTAGCCACCGCCATCAAAACATCCAACGAGAAAGAACAAAGAACAAATAAATGGTATACATACTCAAGCTCATGACCAAATAGCACACAGTCAAAGCCTTCAAGAATCACCCCTCTAGGAAAAAGAGCATCACGAGTTGGAATTCTCCCACGCAACAGACGCCAAGAGAAAGCAAGATCTCTAAAGGCTAGGGGACAATGGCTTTTTAGAACCTCTTTGAAAGAGCCAAGTTATCAACAGATGCTACCATTGGACGAACCAAGTTATAGGCCTTAGCAATAGAGAAAGGACGGCCAGACATCTCCCACAACCACACATCCCCAAAATCCTTTGTCAACACCCCATTACACACCGCCTAAATCAAAAGCATGGTTAAATTTTCCTCCCAACTAAATAGCCTATGATGCTACTGCCAAACCCACCTCCAAACTGAAGCCTCCCAAACCCCATCTCTGAAACCAAAGCGTCCTTCTAAGTAGAAATTTGATAGAGCCTGGGAAACATTTCAGAGAGCTAGGCCTCACCAATCCAAAAAAGTCTCCAGACCAAGGTGCCAGATCCATTACCAACTTTCCTAGAAACATTCTTACAGAACCACCCAGAAATCAAATCAATATCCATCACACCTTTCCACCAATTTGACGCTCCGGTCCTCTCTTATACATTCAATGACTCAGGGAAGAATCAATCTTTCCATATTATACAATAAGAAGCTCCCTCCAAAAAGCATCCTTGTCCACCAAAAATTGCTATCCAACAAGCTTCTCCAAAGAGAATAGACTCATCTGCACATTGAAGCAGAGAGAAAGGATATCATTCACCTTGAAGCCCTTAAAGGCTCTAACCTCTTCTGATCTTCAAACCAACCCACAAAGACCCTCCACCACAACAAGGAATAAAAAAGGAGCTAACGGGTCACCTTGCTTTAAACTCGTCTCAGGCACAAACTCTATCGTGGGACTCCCATTAACATGCACATACATACCACTAGAACACACAATAGCCTTAACCCATTTCCGCTACAAGAAATCAAATCCAAGCTGCCACAACATATAATCCAGAAAACTTCAACTTACATAATCATAGGGCTTTTCAAAGTCAATCTTAAAAAAAAAAAAAAACTACCACACCATTTAGGATATATATCTCTAGCAAGAAAGCAGTTTGGCAAGAAGAGATAACAGAGCCAAGTACCTTTTTCAGTCTTGCCACCAACAATTTAGAGATGATCTTATAAGCACTTCCAATCAAAGAGATAGCCGATTTGAATGAAATTTGTTTTCCTGCTTTTTTTATTTTAAAAAAGCAAGCATATGAGAATTCCAAGCATGATAGGTTTGTAATCTGTTGTCACCTTTTTGCCATGTGTCCATCAATTTTTTCAATCAGTTTAAAAAATAAAAATAGCATTCCTGAAAAGGAGTTGAAAGCAAAGAAACTCTAAAATAATATCAATAAACATTTTTTATAATTAATTATTATACCAAATATGTAAAAAAAAATCTATTCAAATAAAATTGAAAAAGATCAAGATTCACCTTAGATAAATAACAAAAGATCAATGAATTATATTTTTTTTCTTTTATTTATCTATCTAACTTGATAGAATAAAAACAAAACAAAAAAAAGTGTTAGCAATTGACTATTTAAATAAGAAACGGTAAAATGAAATGCGACAACCTAAACGTGGATATTTATAGTTGAGTTGATCATATATATGATTTTTTCTTTCATAAAACTAAAACAATGCAATATTTTTTTAATTGAATCTGCTATAGGGCTAATTTTTTTAAAATTATAATTTTTTTAAAAATATGTGTTTCTTAAAAAATCATTTTGTAATAATCAAATAAAATTTGTTTTTTAAAATAAGTAAAAACTATTTTTTTAAACAAAAGTAATTTAGACAAACACATAAAAACAATAGAAAACTGCTTGTTTTTGTTAAAATAAATATTTTTTCAGCAAATAAGTTTAAATTTAGTGACCCATAAATTTGAATCAAAATATATTTCTGTATCAACAATTAATTTGAATCAAAATATATTTATGTTATTAATTTCAATGTTCAAATTATGAAAGATAAATCAGTAAATACTTTTCATGAATGTCAATTAAGTATAGTAAGTAAATTGCTTCCTTTTATGTCGCTCTCATCTCTGCCTTTCATTTACATAGATGACCCCTTGATGAACTATCATTCAAAAAGAAAGAAGAGAAAGAAATGGAGAGTGGCGCCTACATAACATGTTGCTTGCTGACCAAGGATGTGATATGGTTTTAAAGAGTGAATGTGATAGTTTCAATAAAATTTCATTTTTGAACAAAAATTTGATAGACTTATTGGAGGGAAGGTCTTTCCTCATTTATGAGGGGGAAAGGAGTAGTCAGTCCATGAACCAGTTCTTCAAAGACTTCTCTCGACTCCTAATCTAAAGCTAGTGGGCGCTTTAATCATTCAGTCATGGATGCTTAGCGAGAATCCTTGTACATGGTGATACTAATTATAATTACATTGATCCAAAAACTTATTGATTATAATTATATTAATTATATTTTTTTTTATGAATTTATATTAAAAAGGAAAAAATATTTATATTTCAAGGAGAATTTTATTTTGAGATGCATTTGCCTAAAATAAATCTCAGGATGTCTCTTAAATTAAATTTAAATTTGCTATAAATTTGAAACAAAATCACTACTACAAACAAGGTCTTCCAAGACAGTTCTAGAACACATACAAAGACGGTTCTAGACCCGTCTTTGTATCAAACGTCTTTGAAAGTTGATGTTTTTGAAGACGGTTGTGGGATCGTCTTAGAATTTACGAATCAAAGACGGTTGACTATGTAAACCGTCTTGGAATCCCTACAAAAAATAAAATACATTTCATTTCAAATCTAAGACGGTTATGAGTGACAACTGTCTTAAAATGTACGTATTCAAGGACGGTTATTTGTTAAAACTGTCTTTGATTGTTTTTTTTAAAACCATTCTAAGTCCGTTGACTATGTAACCGTCTTAGAATGTACGTATTCAAAGACGGTTATTTGTTAAAACTGTCTATGATTTTTTTTAAACCATTCTAAGTCAGTTGAGTACGTAACCGTCTTAGAATGTACGTATTCAAAGACAGTTATTTGTTAAAACCGTCTTTGATTGTTTTTTTTTAAAAAAAAAACCATTTAGTTTTTCTCTTCTGCATGTACGTATTCAAAGACGGTTATTTGCTAAACCGTCTTCGATTGTTTTTTTTATTTTTTTTAAAACCATTCTAAGTTGGTTTGTTACCTAACCGTCTTAGAATGTATGTATTCAAAGACGGTTATTTGTTAAAACCGTCTTTGATTTTTTTTTTTTTTTATTTTAAAACCCTTCCAAGTCGGTTGATTACAGAACCGTCTTAGAATGTATGTATTCAAAGACAATTATTTGGTAAAACTATCTTTGATTGTTTTTTTTCTAAAACCTTTCTAAATCGGTTGAATACGTAACTGTCTTAGAATGTGTGATTTTCTAAGACGGTTTTTCTGTACAACCGTCTTAGAATGTATGGTTTTCTAAGACGGTTTTCTCATAACCATCTTAGAATTTTTTTTTTTTTTACTATTTATAACCTTATCACGCGTTTTCATATTTTTTTTATTTTGTTCAAAATTTAAAAAAATTGAAGTACTAATTCAAACTCACATGGATAATAATAAATTTAGTACATCAAATTGGAAGATAGAGAGCACTCTAACAATTGCTAAAACATTAATAGGAAAGCTAAAACATGAGTAACAAAACTAACAATTGCTTTTTTTTTTCAATAATAACATTAATATAGTTGTCCAACTTGAATTCTAAGTAAATATTTGCAACATTTGAACTACAAACAAGAACATTCACCTAAATTTATTTGAATATAAACAATCATGTGTCAATACACTCATGTGCAAAAAGCACGAGAGGAGTTTGATTATACGAAATTTGAAATTAACCAATTTACCGACATTATACAACTGAGAACCCAATGTAGGCTGCTGATATTGCTCCACATTTGTAAGCACGAGAGGAGTTTGAGGATCAAAAGTTCTCAAAGGTGGTGGTGCGACAACAGTATTTGAGAAAGTCGACTGCAAGAAACAAATAATTAGATTTAACAAAGCAATAAAGGAAAAGGTATAAAAAATCAACAATTTGAATTTCGGTTGGAATATAATATTAAATGTTATACAAGGAAAGACTTGCTACTAAAACCCACTAAACAATAATTCAAGATTATACAAGAGACCTAGAGCATGAGTTTCCCCTCATTGTGTCTTAGCAAAAGTTTAAAGTTCTTCTTGTGTCTCAAAGAAATGGTTGTAATTGCTTGGGTTTGCAATTACATCCCAAAACAACTTTTCTTCTATATCCAAATCAATCATTTGGAGTCACAATTCACACACTGTGTGCATGTTTGGTTCAACTTAAGTAGAAGAAAAAAATTATTCCACCCAAAAACAACTATAGACTATCAATATATTTTGAATAAAACACAAAATATCCATCAAAGATAATTTCATAAACATTATCTAGAAACACTAAAACGATTCTTTTTTAAGATGTAACATGATATGATGACATACCTGAGGATTTGCGCAACTTGATCAGTAGTCTGCGGAGGAATAAACAAATTAGGCTGTTGTGGTTGCTGGGGTGGAGTAGGAGCACCGTAGCCTCTTCGATATGTAGGATCAAATGGCTGTTGATAGCTTTCAGGATATTGAATTCCAGAAAGACCATGCTGCACTTGAGTGGGTACCAATTAAAAAAACAATGATTATTTGGAATAATTTCAAATTGTAAAAAGACATGTTATGCACCAAAAAAGAAAATGGTCAAGAACAAGTTAAATAACTACTTGATAACAAGCCATTATAATAAATGGAATTATCAGCACCATAATAGGACCCACTATGTGATTCACAGTTTTCAAAAGCAGTAGTTTTGAACTCTTTCTCTGCAAGCAATAACTATTAAAACAATGGAAACACTAGCAGCTGAATTTGAAACATCATAATAGATTTATCAAATAACTAAAAACTATGAAAATATGTCTCCAATCAAGAATCGTTAAATAACAAAATAGTTATGGTGTTCCTCCCTCAATGAAAGATAAGTTGTGAGCATCAGCTTTACATGCCAAATGTGGTTAACAAATGACCTGCTTTTAATTAGAATAATGTAAGATATGAAATTAACAAACATTATAGTTTACATGCCAAATGTGGTTAGCATTTTCTTCATACCATAGTCCTTGTACTAGCACAGAATTTAGTTGCATAACAAATATTGATTTGCATTATAGTGGTCTAAGAATATAATAAAGCACCAAAATATCCCTGCACCCTAAGAATATATAATACAGGTGTGCCATACCAGTTTTATATCTGTTACAAGCTATGGTATGAAGTTTGTGAATAACATATCATTCAATTTAAATTGATGTATGAGACAGTGGTTATGTTTCCCATACTTAGTCGGCAAATACATGGACTGAGTTTTACTGTATTCAGTCAGGATATTCAGGGAATATGTTTTGTGATATTCAGCCATGAGTTTTACTGTTATCCAAGAAAAATGAAATAGAAGGAAAAGGAAGTTACAGCTGAAGCCTGACCTCTTGAAGGCGAGAACTTATTCGGTGCATACCAGGCCCCATAATCATTTCACAATCAGGAAAACCTTCAACCAATGGTTGCTGTTAACATTTTTTGGTAAAGTTGCATTCACAAATAAATACTATGTGTCAAACAGTGAAGAGTTGATCAAGGATTGAAGAGCCACTTCGAAGTCCTCATCACCAAAGAGTATATCTACGTCTTCCAACATAGCACTGCAACAAATTACTGTTGTTTATATAAATTTCAAAGTCAGAGTGGGTGGATAAAATATCCTAAAAGGAGACAACCACAATGACGAAGGAAAGACCATGGAAATCGGGTACTTTTTTTATTCATTTAACAGGAAAATGATACAAGATATTTGAATGGACATATATCCACACCACAACAGCTAACATTTATCCCAATGTTCAAAGAACCTTGATTTTTACACTCCTCTTTCTAGAGTAGCCATATTCTTATTCCTGATATGATATCAGTGCAGTTTCGGAATCAATTTCCACATTTTGGATACTCCATGCCATGATGACAGCAGATCAATCAGCAACAGAGATCAATTTTGTAGCACACATTAAATGAGTAATAAAAATTATGTTCTTGTATATAATCTACGTCATACTATTTGAGTCAGAGCAAAACCAGATTTGTCTCGAGCAACTACACCAAGAAACTCCAAGAACCAATTTATAACAAATTACACTAGCTTGTATTTCATTGTTGTGCATTGTGTCAAGAAATTGATAAAATAGTAATGGAAATTAGTTTCATGACTGCTTGTGTAATGGTAAAACAGAAAAATCCATGTAATTAGCTCAACCACCAAGTGAAACCAAATTTCGTCTCCCCTAGTGCCACCTAGTTTAGCCACAGGCAGAAACAACAACATCAGGTAAATGGGCAAATACAATAGAGAAAGGAGCAATCCTTATTGGCTCTGATGAGTTCACATATATAAGCTTTGTATTCCAACTTTTATATAAGCTATCTCATTTAACATTTGTAAACACTAATTTTAACTTATTGGAGAAACTTAATTTATTTTACCTTTTAATTTTATTCCCTTACAAACTTACTGACAAGTTTATCCAAGTAAACCCTATATATATATATATATATGTATAAAATTGAAGTGATAAAAATTTCACTCACAGATTGCTTTGCACAGTGTGCATAACCTCTTATCTTGTTTGTTCCTTGCAACTACATACACTCTGCCATTGCAAAACAGAAATAAAAATATGTATACAAAGGATGACAAAATGAAATTATCTTACCTGAGTAGGAATCACGATAGCTTGATTTGTCAATGGAAGTCTAACATTCCAAAAAGTTGTAGCAATGGGAGAGCTAGTAAGAAGCAGATCAACAAATTTGCTCATAACTTTTTCCGTCTTTGCAAGGTTTTTCCCATCAGCAGTGACATTTATCAAGCAGCCTTGCTTGGAAAATATACATTTGCGAATCTCCTTAAGAGCTGATGAGATATTAGCCTAATCTTGATTAACTCTCTCTTCAAGAGTTCGGAGGAATTCAAGGTAACTAGAAAGAATAATCAAGCAATAAAGTAAACAGCAGGAATTATAATTCTGTACTGTTTCAATAAAAAACATAAAAGGTAGAGTAAAAAGGACAATCATGAAACATCAAACCTTTTAACAGATAATAGTAGTGTCAAAGTTGTTAGAACTTCTATTCTTTTCAAAATTTAGATAATTCTTCTACCAAATTGGGACAGAATAAGATCAGATTCATCCAATCTCAGCTTATCTTTTTAATTTATTTTCCCCATGTCTACTAGTTTGAATCGTTATCAGAATTAGATCGATTCTTCTAGCAACTTGGGATAGAATAACATCAGATTCATCCAATCTTAGCCTTATCTTTTAAATTTATTTCCCCCTTATCTACTAGTTTGAATTGTAATCAGAATCAGATCGGTTAGACAACTCTGCCTACCCTTTGTAAATTCAATTAATAAATGAAATAAAAATTATCACTTCTTCTTCTAAACTACATGGTACCATAGCAACAACACTCTGATCCGGGAATCAACCCACCATGGTGAAAATAGCAATGACCAGACTAAACAGGCCTGGGGGAAATGAAGGAGTTCGAAATCCCACAACAACCTATTCCGCAACATCTGGAGGCAGCGAATGAGCTTCAAGCTGGAACTTAAATTAGTGATGTTTAACTTAAACTAGAGACTCACCTGATCCAACAACATCTCAACTGATTAGTCTTGGCCTACAACAAATGATTGATGGTAAATGTAGACAAAAACAGCCATTACCATTTGTAGAGGATGCATCACAGTATAAAACAAAACAGTCATAGACTCACAATAGCTGCAGAGTTATTAGTGTACTTTATAGCATGGCATAGAAAGCAGCTCATGATTTATGGTGAAATTGAAAGCGCTCAACATTGAAACAATGTGTATATAGCGAAGGCATATAAATTTTATTAGTAATGAATCAATTTCACTTTAACATGTCAAGACAATGGGATATCTTAGCTCATCGATAACAAAACAGTTGATATAAAACAGAGTAAATACCCCCAAATACTTAAAGCAAGATCAATCATAGCAGTTACTGATTATTGACTAACTATAATGCCATCAAAAATTTGAAAAGTGTATCCTGAATTAAGTAATAGTCTGTTGAGATATAAACCAATGATAATTCTAGTACATAAATATCTATGTATGAGCAAACCTGACAGTCCATTCTGTCTGTAAATCCACCTTGTCCAGGTATACTATCACCAAAGTCCTGTAATCATTCAAAGAGATCAATGCTATTGCTATGGTCGGGAGTTTCAAAGTGAATGGAAAATGCTGATGGATGCAAATTAAATGTGTAGTATAAAGAGCAAAAACATACATTCATTTTAAAAGCTCTTTTGAAGCCACTAGCAAAAAAACCTCCAAATGAGAAGAATGACGCAAATAGTCCCATCCACAAGGCATGCCACTGTACTGGAAAAACTGATATGTCTTTCCATGGAAGCACCAAAATGTTGCAAAATGAAAAACTTTAGTATTAAATTCTTAATGTTAAGCTTAGTGGCAAAACTGCTATCTCTTTGTAATTATTAGGATAGATTTAATTTTTTGGTACTTACCCAATGAGAAATAAGTCCTACCAATGGAATGTAATCTGCCTTAAAAATTCGGTCAGGGTCATACTGAAGCCAAGCAGTTCATAAATCCTGAATTTATTTCACCATCATTAGGAACAACATAAATATTTCCTCATAGATGACTGCACCCAATCAAGATTGTTACCTTCCTTGGACATGTTAGCCACTGGAAGCGACCCAAGAAGTTTGCAAACTGCACAAACATAAGTGATATCATCATGCAACCCTAACTCACTGAAAAATATCATTAAATCAACTGAAAGTGGAGGTTCAGTTAAACACAAGGTGTAAATTTTGAAAGCTTTGTGGGATGGTAGTTGATGTCAGTCATGTCACTAACTGATGTTTACCGAAAATGCATCAATCATAGTGGCAACATACGCTCCAATGAAACCTTCCAATGTTTTCTTTGGAGAAAGCTTGATCAGAGGTGTTCTCCTAAAATAGAAACCGAAAAAATATGCACCAACATCATTCACAGCAATGAGGATTGCAGGGAAAAGAAACCTTGCATGATAATATTAATATGTTAGGTTGTAAATAGAAAAAATAAAATCAATTAAAGCATGAAAAACATAGTGGTTGGCAATACCAAAGCAGTTACTCATATTAGAACCCATAATTTCCATTGAGTGAGGATACACAGATGGTAGTTTTGCACGAAAGTGAACCTCTTTGGGTTTCTTTCCAAAGCAGTTACTCGTCCAGTGTTCTCCTCCACTGCCACATGTCCAGCAGTGTCAACAGTTGTGTCCTCAAGTCCAACATTGTCAACAGCTAAGTAGACCGTTTTCAGTGACCAAGTTAAGCACATAAACCTCGAAAATCACAAATAGAATGAATTCAATTAAAAATTTTAAGAAATTTGCCATTCACATATGATCAAAGCACTAAAACCTTACCTCTGAAGTGCCAGCTGGAGAACCTGCAGAAGATGCTCTGGGATGAAACAACACAAGTTTGCAGGTATTATATTGATCATATAAGCACCCACAAACATAGAACAAAGGCCAAAACATTTGAATCGGAATATATATTGATAATATAAGCACCCACAGACATAGAATCAAGATGAAGAGTAAATGGATAAAAAGCAGGCAATTTGCTAGTATTCCATTAAAGGCCTCAAACTTCGGAACAATGTCTACAATATATAATTAATGTGAAGGAAAAATATTTTACAAAAACCCGTATGACATACAAAACAGCCTACAGTGATTTGTTTTTTGATTCTAACAAAAATGATGCCCATTTTTTCCTCAATGTTGTTATGGTCTCCATGTCTAACGTTGTGCCATCACTAAACCACTGCAACAATAAGTCAAAAAACAAAATCATTCGTTTATATCTATAGTGTGGAACCACGTAACCCCATTGCCCGGAGGCTCCACGCTATGCGCAGGTAAGGGGGAGGGATATTGTACGCAGCCTTACCCTTGCATATGCAAAGAGGCTGTTTCCGGATTCAAACCCATGACCAACAGGTCACCAAGACACAACTTTACCGCTGTGCCAGGGCTCGCCCTCATCTATAGTGTGGAACCATTTAACTAATTTAACTAAACATTACAATGTGTCGAACTTGTTATACCTTGGTCCATTCATTCTCTAAACCCCCACTCACTATGTTCCACATCTAATGCATTACGTAATACCCACATTCAAAGCCTCCATTTTCGACATGGCTCTAAATATCGGAAAATTTAAATGTAAATTTCACATTTGCAAATATAGTATGACAACACAATGTGCATGAAGGTCAACTAAATGTCTAACCTTGAGTTCAATCCAGTTTGGTGCAGATACATAACATTTACCATCGACACCTGAAAATGATAGGAATACTTCAATACAATCAAGAGGGGGGTGAATTGGTTGAACCTTGGTATTTAAAAATTTACTATCAGAGTTTCCACAGGATCTTTATCACTTAAAAAAAAACTTTTGAAATCAAGAATCTTTATCTTCAATTAAATTACTCTGTCAAGAAAATCAATAGACAAATGGAAAGCTTACTATGCAAAGAATATGATTCACAATTCAAAGCAATATTGAGATGATGAGAAGAGAATAAAGATCAGTCACAATTTATACTGGTTCACTTCAAAAACTATGAAGCTACATTCAGTTTCTTCCACTCAACTCTAAAATGGAGTTCCACTATTGCAAATATCTGTTCTTACAAGTTATTACAAAGCCTCTCTTTATCAACCCTAGATAAAGTTCAGAAATCTAAAACACTATTAGATTCTTAGAGACAACCCACTGAGAACACTACTCAGCAAACCCCCAGAGAAACTCTATCTCTAGCTAACAAGCAAAAAACCCATTTACAATAGACAAATCATTACAGAAATTAAAAACAGATTTACAACTTCAAAGATTAAGGAAAGAAGTCACCTGATAATTCAATGAACATTATGCATATGAATGATTCACCAGGTTGAAGAAAGATTTGCAGACTTAGAACATCACTTTCCTCAAGCTTTGAAAACAAATTTTGCTTCACCCAATCAATCAATAACCCATATGACTTTTGGTGAAGGCAAGAACTTTGTGAACCCAAAAAAAACACTAATAGAATGTTAAGAACACTTATGAATGCTCAAAATTTGAATTTCTCAAGTTCTCTACTCAACAGAGCAAAGGGTTCTATTTATAACAGACTTCTAACTGAAAATAATCGATTATATACGCTCCTGTAATCGATTATTTAGCATATGTAATCGATTATTTCAAGAATGTAATCGATTAAAATGTTTAAGATTTGTTCTGGGTTTGAGCTATGAACATAATAATCGATTATCCCATCATGTAATCGATTAATACAGGAAGCTCTTCATTTTTAAATACACTATGTAATCGATTATTGTTTCTGGTAATCGATTAAATCAGCAAAGCATGTTTGACACAGGCATAGTATATAATCGATTACAACCTTCTATAATTGATTAAGACAGAGAGTTTAATATTTTCATTTTAGCCTAGGTAATCGATTAATCCGATATGTAATCGATTACATTGTTCTTAGAAAGTTTTCCAGAAGGCACAAAGAACAAAATAATTGATTCCTATCTATCTGTAATCGATTAAAACAGCATAACCTTGTTTTTCCAAAAACTTGGTTTTAAACTTGCCTTAATTATCAATTGCTTTTGTATTAACATACAATCTAACAATCCTAAGTGAATGATATGAATGATATGCACACTGGATCATCAGAGATAGCTTCTTCCCTTTACAACAATCACAAATTGATTTCCAAGGCTTCAAGGCATGTTGAAAGC
>PYAF01000873.1:334401-352064 GCA_007407185.1 Glycine tomentella
GAGGGTCCAGGTCTTGTTTCCTTCTTTATTTGCTCTTAAATTTCCTCTTTTTGGCCTGCAAACACTTAACATGATATTAAAATGCTTTTATAATGCAAAATACTAAATATGACTAATTCTTATACTATTTTCTAACTATTTACTACAATTATGACCTAAAACTAACGCTATATTTAAGATGTGTTTGCAACACATCAGGCAGCAGACAAGCTGGAACAAGACCTGTCAGCATGCTTCACGGATCTTCAAAATCTGTGACATTCCTTTTTGACTTATTTATCACTTTCTTTTTAGCTTTTATTGCTTTCTTTTTTAGCTTCTTACATATTTTTTGTTGCATATAGCTTATATTGGAGCGGTGCACAGTTAGACAATATTTTTGGGAATGTGCACTAGAAAAACACTTTTTGATAAAGTTACACTTTTTGCATATAACATAATTTTGTAAATAAAATAGTAATTTAGGACAAAATTTTTTGAGATAAAAATAGAAAATTTTTCTTGATATATGATGTTTTGAAAAGAATCAACTAAAAATGTTTTGAAACTTCTTTTTAGATCAGAACCACGAAAATGAAGTTTTTGTAGGAACCCTTGATAAATGAAACACAAAAATAAATGGTATTTTCAGAAAAATCAAAAACAAGGTAAAAAAGTCTTTTTGCATGGAAATTGATAAATAACTTCAGTGGGAAACAAATGATTTGATAGAAAACATGAAAACAGACCTTAAAAGCCCAAGTGAGGTGTGCATCCAAACAGACATTATACACAGAGAGATCTCACTGATATAATCTATAGTAATTTTTGCATGAATTTCTAATTGTCATAAGCATATGATTCATGGATATGATTTAGGCCGTCTTTCTTTTTGAACATATTATTAGCCACTGGCCAAAAAGCTATCCCAAATATATCAAATGATGTATCCTTTGAAAACCCCTTTGAGCCTAAACAGTAATATTTTATTGGAACACTAAACCTAGGATAGGAAATTCCATACCCTACCTAAGGTTAGGAGTGCAAAAAGGGAATGAGTTGTTATGGAAGAATGTTTGTGGATAGTTATGTTATGAAAAAGAATTTTAGTAGTGGTTATATGCTATTCATGTGAAAAAGAAAAATAAAAGAAAAAGAAATAAATGAAAAAGAAATAAAAGAAAAGAAAAAGGAAATAAAATTCCTTGAAAAAGAAAAGCTGGATGAAAATGATAAAAATAAGATGTCTTGGAAAAAAGAGAAAAGGAATAGGAAGTAAAAAGATCTAATTGTCTATATTTCTAGCTTGCTCTCCTAGTCCTAAGGTCTTTTGAATATCTAGAAAAACCAAGATTTCTTTCTAGCCAAAGCCCAGCCATAAAAGACCTAATGATCCATGATGAGTATGTATTATGATTTGATGGGAAATGAACTGCAAATTTTACCTATGATATATCAGTGATGGATGTGAGAGTAAACACTTACCTTTGGGAGAATTAAACACTTATTGAGAGGTTTTTCTCTGTTTAATATCAGTCAAATGTTTTCTCTGAGGTCTTTTTGAAATGAAGTGTAAATTTGACTTTAACCTCATTTTGATTTCATGAAAATTCATCAAATTGTTTTCTCAAAGTATCAAGGTTAACTACTTTTTGAAAAATCTGTTATGATCAAAGATTAAGTTGATTCTTGTCAAAGCATGATATCTTTACCTTTGCTTGAGGACAAGCAAGATTCTAGGTTGGGGGAGTTGATAAGTGCCACATTTCAGTAAAAATAGGATTACAATATGGCACTTATCCGTTATTTTAACTGATTTATTCACAAGATAACCCTAGAAACCTAGTCAAATGATGATTATGTAAAGGCTTTTATGTTTCGAAAAGATTTCGTCCAATTAATTGGTTCAATTTTGCTAGGTCTGAAGGTTACGGAAGAACCAAGCTTGCGAAACTAGAAGCATGGTGTGGACTAAGCAAAGGAAGAAGCCTCAAACAGCATTTCAGGCCCAACAAAGCACCAAGGCCCAACAATTCCTTCAAGGCTAAGATTTAACTCGCCTGGGCGACCAATTCATGTGCATTTCACTCACCTGGGTGAGCACAAGTCCCCAGGAACCGCCCTTAGCTCGCCCAGGCGCCTGGTTTGTGAAGGTTTTGGTAGCCTGGGCGACCAGACCAAGCAACAGGCCATTTCCTACAAATAGGGGATGAAAATTTGGAGCTAGGACATGATTCTTCACTCCAATTCTCTCCCAAGGCACTAGCTTATGCTTGTTCTTTATTTTCTGAATTCCTAAGTAAGTGTAGAACTTAAGGAAGTGAGGTAGAGTGAATTGTGTAAGGAGATTCTGCCGAAGAGAGGGTCGATGACGAACTTAGTCAGTGATTCTCTCGAGGAGGTTCTGCCCATGTTCGCTTAAACTTCCCTAAGGATTGGACGTACTCTTCTTATCCCTATGCTCTTTTAATTTTTTATGCATTGTTCTATTTCTTGTTGGTGATTTTATTCTACGCTTATGCTTGATTCTAATTAACCGTTAGTTTCATGAAATTAACCCTAAAGGCGACTGGAAAGTAAATTTAGGGTTTGAACTGAATTTAATCACTCGTTACGTTATGTTGCTAGGAATAGGGCTTAATGTTTCGATCGCATCAAACACGTGATTAAAGTTCTTAATGCTTGGGTATTTAATTAAATATGCGAGGGATCGATATTTAGTAAAATATCCATAGGACCGTAATTGCAAGGAATCGAATTAAGGTTACTTAGACGTGTGCGGAAATAAGAATAGAACATGCATAGGTAAAATCAATTAAAAGGGATAAGCAAGACGAAATCCAATCCTATACTTACTTGACTTATATTCGTTTATTTATTTCATTTCCCGTAATCATTTATTTGTTTTCCGTTATCTTTATTTTACATTTTCCGCAACAACAAATGAATCTTCGCTTTTTATCATCTGTATATAACTACTAAACTGTTAATTTTAATCAACCGACGTAAACCCAAATCCCTGTGGAGACGAACTTTTATAAATTTGAAACTTACAGCGATAGAACGGTACGCTTGCCGTGGTGAAAATCACTAATAGCTATGAACATAATAATCGATTATCCCGTCACGTAATCGATTAAAATAGGAAGCTCTTCATTTTTAAATACACTATGTAATCGATTACTTGATTCATAATGTCAAAATATTGTACAAAATGGTAGAACTTACTTGTTAAGTACAACTTTGATGTGAATATCTGGCTTCTTCCGCAATGAACAAAACCACACAATTGTATGAGTCGATGGACAAAGAACAAAAAGCTGCCAATGTGTGCTGCATTTTATATATATTAGCAACCAAAAATAAACAAGTACACTTATCCCTTATATGTCATTTGAGGCTCGAAGAACCCATACACTGAACTATAACCCAACCTTGTACTCCACTGATCCATAAACCTATTAGTAACATTTGAAGTGAAATTGAAATTGTTAAACATAGATGTTGTAACAACTAACTTTAAGTAGGACATGAAAGGAGACATTCAATGGCCTGTTACTTACATAATCCATAGTTGTAGTATAGAAATGTTCAAATACTTGTCACCCGATATAATTTCAGTAATGTCTGAATATGTGATGAAGAATGTTGTTTCTACATTAGCAATCCCAAACTTTAACCCATCACATGACATCTGTACAGGCCTATGGTAAACATCATAGACGTTCTTCATCAGTTCATCCAAAGGATCAACTGGTTCCACTTGATTTGAAGGATTAACTGGCTCGGGAATGTTTTCTGAACTAATGTGTGCATCCTATGTGTTTGACACAAATAAAAAATAACCAAGTGTTACTTAATGTATTTGTAAAAATCCAAATATTAATTAATTGCAAGCAAAGACGTATATACCTTCTGTGATACTGCTTTCACCAAAGATTTCGGCCAAGCGACAAATGTGTGTAGGGTATCTCTGACATACATTATCTCTGACCTTGGATATGGAACAAGTGCATCACCGTCATAAATAGTTTCAACACTAACCCGTATGACATCATTTGCATAGTCAACATTGTGAATTGAAAAGCTTCCATTGTAAACTTTTCCCAACGCAACTAGCTTTGTCGACCCACGAGATTCAACAAACAGCCCCATGCTTGGCACCACATCAGTAGCATTTTCTCCCCCAGGTGGATTGGCTGCAGTTTCAGCATAACTTCCCTTTGTGCTAACACGAGCAGCCAATTCTTGTATAAGTGCGTCAACCGGGGGGGATTTTTGAGTTGCAAGTTGGCTTAACTCAGTTTTAATTGCTTCCTTTAATTTTTCATTCATTTTCTCCTCCATTTCAGCTTTCATTTTTTCATGTATTTTCTCCTACAATTCAGCTTTCATTTTTTCTATATATTGTTTGCTTTCCTCCTCCTTTTCCCTCCTCCATTCTTCCTTGATGTCTTTAATTAGACCTGCCAATTGTTCAGTGCTTATGGATCCACATGAATTACTTGACGCACGTGATGTGTGTCCAAAATATTGAGTTATGGTCACACTGGTCCCTCCAACACGTACCCTACCAGGGTGTTTCGGTCGTCCAATAGCAGCATTTAATATGTCGTGTTGACCATGAGGAACAAAGCTTCCTTGTGTCATTTGTTCTTCTAACAAGTCCTGCAACATAGGAGTGAAAAATATTCAACTCATTCAAATGTAATAGATAAACTAATAATTGCAACCTTTGATTCAACTCACTATTTTATCTGATATTTCTCTGGCCTTGTTAGATGTCATGTGTCTACATTTCTTTGTGCAGGCCAGCTTCCACTTCACATGTCTAGGAATTGGAGATGGAGGATCATCCACAACATAGTCATGCTCAGTATCCACGGCATCTTGTATTCGCTTCTTGATTTTCTCATCAAGTAGTTTTTTTTTTCTAGCAGGTCATAACCCCCACGAGAAAGTACGTGGGGGCATTCATTATTTTTTTGGATTTCTTGTGCCTTTTTCCTTAGTCCCTGTAAGAATTAGGAAATGTACTTCATTGCGTCACTTCAATTTGAAAATTGCAACAATAATGTAATTAAACTAAAACATATGTTGCCATCTAACCTGCCAAGTTGGTGTTTTTCGGGTTGCAACAAATTCCTCCCAAGTTTGAGGATGTACACCATATCGAACTGAAGGATGATTATCATTTTGGCTCTCAGCTTCAGCAATATGTATTTTGTGGTTAATGAAGATTTGAATGACCTCCATCTTGTGCAAACCGATGACATTATCTTATTCTTGGCTTTATCAGCTTCTGGCATATCAAATGTTCCCTGCAGTTGTAAACAAAATTGGACAGTTTCCAATAACAATATCATAACATTGAACTGGACTTTGTCATAAACAATGAGCAAGTAAATATACCAAAATATCTTCCCAAATTAGATTATTCAATGTTTCAGGAAAATCTTTCCAAGAAGAATGGATTATGGGAATTTTGTCTCTTGCCACAACCCCGAGATAGCTGTGAAATTTTTCTTTGTAATTGCCAAATGCTCTTCTAGTTGATGGATTTACATTCACTATTGGCCTTGGCTGATCCAAGTCTCTACGAGTCAAGCTTCTTAGCCGGGTCGGTTGTCTACTTTTTGTAGACGTCAAATCTGAATGCTGATGTTGTGAATTGGGAGGGAACAATGAAGGGTTGCCATGAATCTGCAACCAAAACCAAACAACGAAATCACATAAGTCACCTTTATAACATAAAAGTATTATAAGCTATTAACATTAAAGGTAAACATAACCATTCAAAAACCTACACATTGAAAATACATTACTTTGAAAATCAGCAATTACGATTTCATGTTCTCCCATAAACCTTCATCATGATCAATTCGATTTGCATGTTCATCATCAACGTCATTGTCTTCAACTATGGAGGGCATCCATGATGAGAAAGCAGGCATTTCACAGATATCCAGTGACGCATCATCACGAAAGTGATGACTACTAAAAGAAGTTCTTCCTTGTAAAACAATCGAAAATCAAGCGTCACCGGGATCTTTGATGTAAAACACACTAAAAGAAGTTCTTCCTTGTAAAACAATCAAAAATCGAGCGTCACACGGATCTTTGATGTAAAACACTTGTTTTGCTTGCTCTGCCAAAATGAAAGGCTCATCCTTGTAACCCACTTTATCAAGTTTAACCAAAGTGAATCCAAGATGGTCTTGATGGACACATGTGTTACCATTTACCCACTTACACTTGAATACCGGAACTCTAAATGCACTGTTATCGAGCTCCCAGATTTCTTCAATTACCCCAAAGTATGGCATTGATGCTTGAATTGGGTTCTTATCAGATGCAGCACAAAAGTGTAACGAGTCAACGTCGATAGTAACCCCACTATTTTGCACAGAACTTTTATCATCTTGAGACTTTGTGTAAAAAGAATAGTTGTTGATATCATATCCCTTCCAAGTGGGTACATTCAAGTTGGGGCCCACAACTAACAATCTTAATGTTGAGGAAGCATTGTCATCACTCAAGATTTGTGCCTTAAACCATGTAATGAAAGTTTTGTTATGTTCTTGCAACACCTTCATGATGTTCATTCTGGGGTGAGTCTTTGTCAAATGTTGTTTGTGAGCTTCTAAATACGGCATTACCTTAGTCCTGTTATTCAAAACATACAAATGAGGTTGTGAAAGCTGCTGTCGACTCATAGTTACAACATTGAATTATTGTGTACCTTTTCCTCTTGTTGACTGGTCATGACGACTTTCAGGTATACCAACAGGTTTAACTGAATCCATGTACTAAGAACAAAACTCAATGCATTCTTCGGCAATGTACCTTTCAACAATGGAAGCTTCAGGTTGGTATTGATTTTTAGTATAACCTTTTAAGACTTTCATGTACTGCTCAATCGGATACATCCAGCGTAAGAACACCGGACCACACAACCTGATTTCCCTCACTAGATGAACAATTAAGTGGACCATAATGTCAAAAAAAGATGGCGGAAAAAACATTTCCAATTAACAAAGGACAATTGCCGCCTCATTCTCCAAATCATCCAGTTGTTTGGGGTCAATTACCTTCTTACATAAAGCATTAAACATGAAGCACAGTCGAGTAATGGCAACCCTAACTTTGTCTGGCAATATACCCCGAATCGCAACAGGCAATAATTGTTGCATTAACACATGACAATCATGAGACTTTAAACCAACCAATTTGAGGTCATTTACGAAAACAAGGCTCTTAATATTTGAAGAGTATCCATGTGGGACCTTCAAACTATGCAGACATTGACAAAAAGCTTTTTTCTCTTTTGTAGACAAGGTGTGACTTGCTGGGGGCAAATAGGATTGTCGACCATTATCAATTGGATGCAACTGCTGGTGTATACCCATTTCAACAAGATCTTTGCGAAATTTTAAATTATCCTTTGTCTTGCCGTTAATGTTAAGTAGGGTGTCAATTATACTATCGCAAACATTTTTCTCAACATGCATCACGTCTATACAATGTCTTACATCAAGATCAGACCAGTATGGAAGATAAAAAAATATTGACTTTTTCTTCCAAATGGTTTTTTCGGTAGCATCCTTCTTTTGGGTCTTCCCGTACACAGTCACAATGTCCTTCACACAGTCATAAACTTCATGGCCAGTTAATGGTGTAGGTGCACTTTCTGTCTCTTGACTTCCATAAAATGCTTTTTTCAATCGCCTATATGGGTGATAATGTTTGAGGAATCTTCGATGCCTAGTGTAAACTGTCTTCTTTCCATTTTTCAGTTGGATGAAGGATGTATGTTTCTCACAAATAGGACATGCATAATGGCCTTTGACACTATACCCACTCAAATTTCTGTATGCTGGAAAGTCATTAATGGTACAAAATACCATTGCACGCAAGGTAAAGGTTTCCTTCAGATTTCCATCAAACACATCTACCCTGTCAACCCACAATTTATTCAAATCTTCAATCAGTGGCGCTAGATACACATCAATGTCATTTCCTGGCTGTCTTGGACCAGATATCATCATACACAACATAATGTATTTCCGCTTTATGCACAACCAAGGAGGGAGGTTGTAAATCATCAACAACATAGGCCAAGAACTGTGATTAGTTGCAAGGTTACCAAAAGGATTCATTCCGTCTGATGCAAGACCAAGCCTTAGGTTCCTTGGGTCGTGACCAAATCTTGGATACTTCTGATCAATTTTTGCCCATTGGGGAGAATCTGCCGGATGTCGGAGAAACCCAGCACTTTGCCTTTGATGTGCATGTCAAGTAAGGTTTTTTGCGTCATCGACGTTAGCAAACAACCGCTTAAACCTAAGAATAATTGGAAGATACCAACATACTTTTGCTAGACGAGAATTGTTTCTACCTGCTTCATCACAACATTCATCTTCATTCACTTTGTATCGTGATACCCCACATGTCGGACAGTTTTGCATATCAGCAAGGTCATTTCGGTATAGTACACAATCATTAGGGCAAGCATGTATTTTCTAGTACTGCATACCCATAGGACACAAAATTTTCTTCGCCTCATAATGATTTTTTGGAAAAGTGTTGTCTTCAGGAAGCATTTTCTTCAACAAAACTAGCAATTCTGTGAAGCTTTTGTCACTCCACCCAAATCTAGCCTTTAGGTTAACCAAAGCTAACACCGCTGACAATCGTGTGAAGGTTGTGCACTCAGAATACAAAGGGATCTGTGAATCACTTTGTAATTTCTCATAAGTAGGTGCATGTGCTTGTCGAAAATTGGCTTCTCCAAGATCGCATAGCATGTCTTCAATATGATATCTTGTGTCTACATCAAACTGCGTTGTGGTCTGAAATGTTGGCATATCCGGCAATTCGCCGTGCCAGATCCATTTTGTGTAACTAGGAATGATTCCGTGACAGATTAGGTGTGATCTGATTTCATTCAGTGGTTGTTGTCTCCCATTTCCACACTTAACACAAGGACAAAAATAATTTCCATGCTCAGGAGTTGCATTACATGTGGCAAATTGGAGGAATTGTTCAACCCCATTTTCATATTGCTGACTAATGCGCAGTGATTTCATCCAATTACGATCCATGTTTTTTCAAATCAGCTGGCATGATGATATTGTACAAAATGTTATATGCATGAATGAGTAGCTCTAAATGTTAATAAGGTGGGGCCTTATCCCATTCAGGAAGTTATATATTGTATACATTATTCGTAAATACAAGTTAAGTGTGCTTTATTTAATTTAATGAAATTTCGGCAGCATTTCGCATTGGTCTCCAAGTACACGACATGAAAGGGGTGATTTGAAATCACCACAATCTAGTATGCACTCGGAGATCAAAGCAATATGCAGTTACACCAAAATTTCATTAAATTAAACAAACCATACTTAAGTTGTATTTACAATTCATGTATACATTATATGACTTCCAAAACTGTCCAAATGGACAATTCAAGATTCAATTCAACAAGTAATCCAAACTATCCGTATTACTCACTTAATTGAACCTTGAATGGGATACTAAGGTTGACTAAGAATGCATTGCATGGTGTGACAAAGCAATAGACATATATGAATAAAGGAAGTGTTAAACACATAAGATATGGAACAAGGGACATACCTCAAAATATGGTCAATATGAACAGCAGCACAATCAAGTGACAGCAACGGTACAAATGACTTTTTGTTTCGTGAACCAAGAATAACTTACAAGACACCTTAAGGTCCTCACTGAGTAAAAAACAGCCACCTAAAACAAGAACAAAGATTTAATTAATACTATGTTACACATATGTATATAGAATTTTAAATCCTGAATATACAAATAAGGGTTTGTCTGAGTTAGACGAAAGAAGAGTGACGAAAGCAAACAAAACTAAAAAGTTATCACAATCATTGACATGCAGCGATGTAAACTAGAAAAATAGAACATAGGATTGTTTGTGTAATGAAAGCATAAACACACAAACAAGCAAGAAATATTGTATAGGGTGGTTGTTTTTGTACCAATTAAAAAGTCTGCATTGCTTTTCCAAGAATGGAAAATTTTGTTGGTTTCTACAGTACTGCAAATATGGAATTTGAGGCATCAAGAAATTTCTTCCTAATGCAACAATGTCATTGTCTTGTGCTTTACCTCTTAATCATGATTGTTAACATTTAACAATCAAAATTACAGACTTATTGTGTTTCAAATTTTGAGGCAGACCTTGAAGCTTTGAAGGCAGAAATTGTGGACATTAAATCATTTCTCTGGTTCTCAATGTTATTAGTCTTTAGTTAGCTATGATATTCAAAAAATGAAGTTGAGCAAATAACATCCCCGGTTCACAATTCTCACAGACCATAAGCCAGTTTCTTGTCAAATAGATAACCCTTGCTTACCACAAAACACAGTAAAAATATAAAATTCTCTTACTTATAAGTAAATGTATTGTTAGTTACTTTACATCCACTCCAAATGTAATTTTTTTTAAACTTATGATCCTGACATTTTGTCACTGGCTGCATATTCCGAAACTATAGACACAGCAAAAAGCTAATGTAAGGAAACATGTCTCTCTTGCAAATGATTGTTCACAATTTAAGTGTACATACCCTGAACCAGAAAAGGGGCTGATGTTGTGGGCTCAGTTTTAGGAATAATGTTAGATACGAAAACAAAAATTGTGCCTGATGATGACATAGATGGGTAGAATCCTGAAAAACTGACAACGAACATATGGGTTCTTGATGTCCATTTTGCATACCCACCCATCTACGCCCAATGTGATGATATTGTAAGTGTTGTTTAAATCAAAATTGATGCAGGGAAATAAACAACATTGATGAAAAAGCAACAAGCATAGCCTTAATTGATAGATTCTATGACCCTGTAAAAGGGATAGTGACCATTGTGTTAGGCAACAATGTTTAATGGCGAAGATGCGTTTGGATGCAAGAATAAGGCAGCAATGGTTGCAATGGTTGGAATTTTGTATCAAACACCCAAATTGGACAGAATTTCAACGTGCAGTGGTTGAAAGGTTTCAACCACCAATGAACCAAAGCCCTTATGAGTTGTTGTTAAGCCTGAAAGATAGTGGGCCAGTGGAAGAGTACAGGGAAACTTGTGAACTGTATGCAGGCACATTGAGAGGGACTGAACCACAGTATTTGAAAGGGATTGTCTTAAATGGCTTGAAGGAAGTGGTTAGGGCAGAGCTGAAGCTGCATGCAGTTAATTCACTTACAGAATTGATGAATTTAGCACAAAGAAGGTGGATATGCTACTTATTACAAACATGCTCAGAGGTTCAAAGACTCCAAAGGGATCATTGTTAACTCTTTTTCAGAGTTGGAGTAGTATGCTATTGATGCATTATGTGATGGTCAAATTCAAACACCTCCTATCTATGCTGTTGGTCCATTGATTAATCTCAAGGGTCAACCTAACACAAATTTGGATCAAGGCCAACATGACAGAATATTGAAATGGCTAGATGACCAGCCAGGTTCTTCCGTTGTCTTTCTATGTTTTGGGAGTAAGGGAAGCTTTGGTCCGTCACAAACAAGACAGATAGCAGTAGCAATTCAGCGTAGTGGAGTTAGGTTCTTGTGGAGTATGCGTTCTCCACCAATCACAGACATTGAAGAGAGAATCTTGCCAGAAAGGTTCTTAGAGTGGATGGAAGGTAGGGGAATGTTGTGTGAGTGGGCACCCCAAGTGGAGATTCTTGCTCACAGGCATTGGGGGGTTTATGTCTCATTGTGGGTGGAACTCTATTTTGGAAAGTTTGTGGTTTGGGGTTGACATGGCCTATCTATGAGAACAACAACTGAATGCTTTTAGGATGGTGAGGGAATTTGGATTAGCAGTGGAGCTAAAACTGGATTAAAGGAGGGGTAGTGATCTTGTGATGGCAGAGGAGATAGAAAAAGGCTTGAAACAATTGATGGATGCAGATAATATGGTGCACAAGAAAGTGAAAGAGGTGGCTAGGAAAGCTATCCTTACTGGTTGATGTTCTTACATTTCTGTTGGAGAACTTATTAATAATATGACAGGTAGCATTTGAAGAGTATTGTTTATTTTCATAGATGGGGTTGCCCATTTTCTTTGAATCAGTGAATGAAAAAAGTATTGTAGGTAATTGATTGCACTAGGAGGATGATCATTGTAATAAGACAATTTTGCTGAATAAAAGTCAAAAATTTCAAATCGCAGCAGTATGTGTATCACAGATGTAGTCAACCAATTTTGACTATTCTTTTTATACTGTTCTGCTTTATTTATGTATTTTATTCCTGCGGTTGTCCTAATTTTGATTCACAACTGTTCGCTTCTACTTTATTTTCTTTCTGAAAAGATTGAAAATTGCAATGATACTGTTTGTTTTGATTTGAACTAAGGAAAGAAAGTGCATTATCTGAGTGTTACAAGCCTAATAACTACTTGATGCACAAACTGTTGATTTCATGATATAATATTCCTTTTCTATGTTTTTTCTCTCCCCTCTTTAGTGGACTGCGAATTCCTTTAGGCACAATTTCAATAGTGGGGCTTTTTTTAAATCTTAGTATAGTCCACTAACAAAAATGCAAAATTTATTTTTAGGAAACATAAATTTTTAAGAGCTCTGCAGGATTAGCACATGGATAGATAGACTTGCTCCTAAGGTAAGTAATATAGTGCTTGTGGTTTAAAAAAAACCTGTGTATGCCATGATGCAAAAAGATATCCTCTCTCCACAAAAAGAAAAAAAGCAGCACACAATAGGTTTTGTAGACTCAGCAAATTCCAAGACAAAACATCCAAAAAGATAAATGGTAAAACCATCTTGTGAAGGGTGTGAGAGGAGAATGGACCAGTTGATAACTTTTATGAATTGAAGATGACAAGAACCACATAATTGGCTAGATGCCTTCCAAGAATCATATAGGGATGTCATTGATTCTCTATTTAGAAAAGTTTGGTGAAATTACCATATGCAATTTCTGAATTTCATTATGATCATGGAATTCGAAAATCTGAGTTATTACCTCTAAGAAAAAGGTGCCTTGTAAGACTCTGATGCCACATTATTTGGAAGACAAAAGCTGATCCACTTGTTTTTGTGTTTTGTTGAAAGTAATATAGGTGTTGTGCCACAAACACGGTGCTTTTTGCTTTGCCACTAGTTGTCTGTGAAAGCACGGACAAACAAAATGTATGTCAGATTTTAACAAATGAACGGTGGAAATGGCCTCAAAGAAGTTGCACTAATGTATGACAATCGTAAAACTTAACAAGGATTGTATAGGTTCTTCTTTGTTTCCCTTATATCAAAATTGTCTAAAGAGGAGGTGTTTTTGTGAAATTAATAAGTTATAAATAGAGGATTTTTAACACTTAATGTTAATTATAATAATTCACACATCTAAAAAATCCTCTAAAATAAACTAAAATAAATATATAAATACAAATTCCATTGTTGTTATATAATTTAGTTTTGATTATCCTTTTTATAATTCTAACTACAAATGTCAAAAAATTAATTAAGTATGATGCATGAAGTAATATAACATGACAAAATATGTGAGTTGAGTTAGGGAATTAAAAATTAATTTTTATGTCCCACATGAACTCATAATGGGTTGAGTCAGACCTTTAGTTTGAAATACATGTTATAAACTACTTCATTGGGTGACCCTAAAGTCCTCAGATGGTTACATCCATACACAGTTATACAAAATAATATATAACAGATTAATTGATCCATAGACCACACAATTGTTTTTCAAGGAGAAAAAGAGCAAAACCAGAGATCAACAATTGAAATACACAACAAATCTAGTCACACATTTAGTCACACACACACATATATATTAACTTGTTCAAGCCAACATTTAGTCACTTTTGAACAGCTACCTAGCATCGATCATTTTCTTATTCTTCAGTACTGACGGATAATATATATATATATATATATATATATATATATATATATAATCTCATTTGTTTTGAAATATATTTTATTTCCAGCCAACAGGGTTTATTACATACTATAAATTATATGATATGAAGGTAATTAACAAGTTGGGAAGGGAACCCCACAAGAGCTAGCAACCCTGTTGGAGCCAAGAGAATTGACATATTGCCTTACACTTGGGTTTTTGAGGTAATTGATGGAGTGCTTTTAGTTAAATATTTTTTATCCATTTTAGCTTATTTGAACTCCCTTGGACCTTTATTTTCCTATTCTAATTCAGTTTTTGTCTTAGGCAAGTAAGTGGGCTTAATTGCTAATTGTAGCGTATTTTCGGATTTTTGCTTACTTAACGTATCTGACTTGTGCAAGGCCTATAGAGTACTACCGATCTCCGAATGCAGCGTTCTAAGAGTCCATGAAAAGATAACGAAAAGATCTACAAGTTTGCTAGAAATAGCCCGAGGCCAATTCTGTCATTTGGAGGATCATTTTAAGCTTCGAAGTTAGCACCTCTGCACTTGTAATTTTGGGCTGCGAATTGGACTTTTAGTGGTGTAAATAGTAAATAATTAAATTATTGGGTTTGTTATGTATTAGTGACTTTAGTGAAACTTGGACAGCACTTTACAATTCAATAAACATTTTATTTAGTTTTTAGAATCAAAAGCTTGTTCTTCATTTTCTCTCAAGTGTTCTTCATTGTTCTTCATCTTCTTCATTTCCATTTTGCTATTCTTCCATTTTTCTGCACTCACTTTTTGGGGCTTTCCTTGGTGATCATCATGGAAGGGTAAATCATTAATCAATCCAAGGATCTAACTCAAGCAAGAGAAGAATTGGAGTTCCGGTTCGGTATTTAGAATTCTACTTGAATATTCACCTTCTTCTTCAATTTCTATTATGTTTTTATGATTATGAATGCATTTAAGATTGAAAGTAAGTTAGGATTATGGATTCATGTCCTAATTTCAAATGTTAATCACAAGATTAATTGAATGATAGTTCAGTTAAGGTTGTGGTTTCAATTAATTTAGGAGTAGGATCGATTGAACTGCTTCTATTGAGATTGAATGAATGTTCATGATAGAGTCAATTTATGGGAATGATGATGATTCGAATAGCTTGAGTTAGTGAATTGGATTGATGCTTTCTAATTTGTTTTACTTACTCCTTGATAATCTTGTTAATTTTTGCATTGTTCTTTACTTTTAGTTTGTGTTCTTGCATGTTTTACTTTACGCATACCAACTTTTGACAAAATCCCTCTTTATTATTACCAATGATTTGAAGCTAGAACCATATTGATCGTGTCTCTAAGTCGACCTAGGTTAGTGTAAGGACCCTCTCTGTGGCGCGGGTGGCGCCAGATCCCGCGCTAATGGCGCTGGGATCCTTCAGTAGAAAACCCTGAACAGGGTGCGGCGCGGTTAGCGCCAGAGTTGGCGCGGATGGCGCCAGACTCTCTAGAATGTGGCGCCTGGGGCGCCAGGGTCGCTCTGGCAGCGCGAGATTCTCTGGAGGTCCACGCTTGGAGCGTCAAAGTTGGTGCTGGGGGCGCCAACTGGGTTAGGGGTGTGGCGCGGATCGCGCCATTGGTTCGGCTTGTTCACGCTGTTGGCGTGGAAGCGGCGCTGGGAATCTTTTAGCAGAGATAAAAACAAGCCTATGTACTACCGGGGGTACATAGGCTAGTTTTGCATGTGGCGCGGATAGCGCGGGGAGTGGCGCTGATGGCGCCACAGTCTGCAGCTGGCGCGGATAGCGTGGGACCTGGTGCAGATCGCGCGGGAAGGTCGGTGCAGACTTATAAAGGGGAAGGTCATAGGTTGGAGGGGAGGAAAATCTTTTTCTTCTTCCTCCTAGCCTCCAGCAGCCATGGGAGAGCTTCCCAAGCTCCCATGACCTTGCCTGATGACCCTAAATGCTTCCTTAACCCTTTAATCCCCCTAGAAACCTTGAGAGAGCGAGAATCCTTCCTCCTTTTCACCAAAACCTCCAGATTCTGAGAAACCTCCAGAGAGGTGGAGAAAGCTTGAGTTTGGCGAGGAACGACGGTGGTTCAGCGACACCAGGGCTTGGGAGAGCAGCCCAGAGGCCTTCCTCATCAGTTCTGAGGTAAGAAACTTGAGTTTCTCCGATTGTTTGTGAATTGAGGGGTTTTGGGTGAATAGTGACCCATCTGTGATAGAGCTAGAATTAGCTCTGGGTCCAGTTGGGAGATGTGTTTAGAATGTTGTGAGGAGGAAAGATTAGCTTTCAGTTTGTGATTTGGAGACTGTTGGTTTTGGCTCTAGGCTGTGCATGTGTGTCTTGGACTGAGTCACTTGACTTGAGACATGCAAGAGCCAAACTGATGGGCTTGTGGTGCCTGTGAGGCCATGAGAACGGTGTCTTGTGATGTGAACAATTCAAGCCCTGAGAAACCCTGAGGCTTTGGGTTGTGAGAGTTTTGATGCTCCTTGATGATGGCTTGTGTTGAGTCTGGGATGACTCTGGAGCCATGGATAATCTGAGATAGACCACAGAGGGTCTATGGAAAGGCTTGTGTGGATAAGCCTGATTAACCCTTGAGTAGATGACTCGGGTGGATGGAAAGGACTGAGGTCCCTTTCCTAAAGGCAGTTGAGGACTGCTTGACGAGTTTATGCATGTTTTGATGCTTGTATGGTCTGTGATATATGTTTGTATGCCTTGGTAGGGCTGGACACCGTGGGTGTCAGAGGAGCAAACCATCAGTGGAGGCTAGAGCTATGAGGCACGGCTAGCCAGGTAAGCTCACTGTTCTGGGGTTTTCCCCTTATTCTGGTTTGCCACCCAAGTGGGTGATGTGTGATATATAGATATCGATGTGTATATATATGTGTGTGTGTGTGTGTGTGTATGGTGAGCCTAAGTGGCTATAAGAACGGTACTTGGAGTGAAACTCAGTCCGTTCTAGAAAGATATATCTGTGATGAACCCTAGGATAGACACTGAGGCAGTGTGAGGGTGATGAGATGCAGATCATGAGATGGTCTATGATGGAACCTATAGGATACCGGATTGGTATCGGGCTAGTTGAGGTTCCCTAGCCAGAGGAAGAGTTTGAGGACTCCCTGGAATAGCTGAGATTCCTTGGGAGGTGCCACTGCTCTCCACCTAAAGTCCTAAGGATGGATTGCCCTGTATGGAGGTTCCTCCTTAGGCAAGTGTTTGTGAAAGTCCTGGAGGGCTATTCCCAGGCAAGTGATTATATGTGAGACCTGGAGGGCTATTCCCAGGCCAGATGATAGACAGATATGTTGTATCTCTAAGAAAGGGCTTCCCGAGGGGATGAGAGCCTAAGGCCTCTTAGATGAGCCATATCTGGATGAGTAAGACCTGAGTGAAAGTCCTCAGGCAATGTTTATGTGGTTAAGAGGTGGTGCCTCTCTGGTATGGACAGTGTCTAGTGAGAGACACTATGGTAGGTACCTCTGTGAGACAGGCTATGAGAGCCAGTATGAGATGTTGATGCCATGGTTATGGCTATGATCTCTGATAAATGGCTGTGAGAGCCATGACGAGGTGGAATACCTCTGATGCTGAGAGCATCTGGCTATGACCCAGAGAGCTGGGATGTATAAAAGCTAGGATGATAGCCTAGGCTTTACATGTGTGAGCATGGATGCTATCCTTGGCTCTGTTTTTGTGTGTTGTGTATGCTTGAGTGGTGGATCAGGGTGAGGGAGGATCT
>PYAF01000873.1:352164-366555 GCA_007407185.1 Glycine tomentella
TGGGATGTATAAAAGCTAGGATGATAGCCTAGGCTTTACATGTGTGAGCATGGATGCTATCCTTGGCTCTGTTTTTGTGTGTTGTGTATGCTTGAGTGGTGGATCAGGGTGAGGGAGGATCTCCCAGAACCCTGAGTTTACTGAGACGTTTGTCTCACCCTGTGTGGGGTTTGTGGTTTTCAGGTGCTTCTTCTGGAGCTGAGGAGCGACCTTAGGGAAGGAGGCCCCGGTGGAGCTGACAGGCTGGAGAGAGAGCTGCAGTAGGAGAAGACCGAGCAGAGCTTCAAGAGTTGAAGCTGGTCTTTGGTCTCTGTGGAGTTATAGGGTGTGCGTACACCCATAGTACTGTACATATTTATACGAGACCGGTTGTGGTCTTGTTTTTGAGCATGTATATGTACAGATGATGATGTTGTATAAGAGTATGATTTCCACCTGATTATCTCTGTATTGTTTTGTGTCCTGCCTGTTGTGTTATGTATGTTTATCTGGATCAGCAGGGGTATGTTTTAGAACATGTATAATGCGTTTTATATTCCATGCATAATGTATTCAAGAAAAACGATTCTTTTGCTTCCGCATTGCGTCTAGGTGACGCTGATAGCGCGCTTATGATATTATTAATGATAACACGTCCGGGGTGTTACAGTTAGCTTTGTGCTACAGAATTAGCTTAGTAAAATTGTTTTTGATGTGTCTCAACAAAGCAATATCAGTAACCATAGAGGTATGGCCTTTGTTCCCTCACCTTCTGGATAAAAGTTGTTGATGGTGGTAAAGATGAAGTTATTGCCCCCAAACAAGGACTCACCTCCACCAGAAGTAGCACTACCACCATCACTATTGCAAAAACACCCACCTTTTTAATCATTATATGCATGCTCTCTTGATTTCATTTAATTCTCTACTTAGTTGCATTTTGTATGTGCTGAAACTATGCTTTTATATAGAAACAATTCAAACATGGTCTGTGGGGTGGAATTTTGGTTTTATCACTTTGATATAGGCTTGCTATTTGGTACAATTTTTTTTTTTTAAGTTAGCTGGTGTTGTTTTAAAAGCTAGTTATAACTGGTGTTCTTTGAAAAGCTGGTGTTGGAGAAACGAGGCTATTCTGCTAGGAACAATGTTTCTGATTTTGAAGGACCAACCATGGATGAAATGTACCTCAATGGTGGTTTGGTTACAAGTGATGATATTGGTGGAGGGTCAGCAATCAACTGGTCTGCATGCATTAAAACCCCTCAGCATGTGCAAGGAGTGGTGTGACAAACATGGTATAGAGTTGTTTGAGAGTGAATTGTATAGAGAAGCCTTGGATGCTGTCTGTGGGAAGATGGGAGTACAATCTGACATTGAAGATGAAGGATTCAACTATGCATACTAAGAAAAGGGTGTCAAGAAATGGGGTATCCTGTTATTAACATTCCTAGGAATACTATATCTTTAACTACTGTGGCTGGTGTTGCATGGGTTGTAAGGATGGGAGAAAGAAGAGTACCTTCAAAACATGGTTGATGGACTTGGTGAAATTTGGCAATGGAGCAATTCTTCCTGGTTGTGAGGCAATAAAAATATTGCACAAGAAAAAGGAAGGAAAAGATAAAAAGATTGTGCGTTGAGTGGCATTTGAGTTTGAATAATGTGGGACTGAAGACGTTTGTATGGTGGAATCCAAAGTCACAATTGTAGCATGTGGAGCACTGAGTACTCCAACATTGCTTAAAAGAAGTGGCTTGAGGAACTAGAACATAGGGAGCAACTTGCATCTTCATGCGGTGGCAATGGCATGGGGCTACTTCCCAGATGCACTTGAATCTGAGGTGTGGCCAGAGGCATATAAGAAGAGCTATGAAGGAGGGATAATGATAACAATGTCAACTGTTGTTGTAGAGTTTGAACAATCTGCATATGGTGTAGTGATCCAAACACCTTCAATGCATCCTGCTATGTTGTCAATTGTCACACCATGGATTTTTGGAATCGATATAACAGACTGAATGCGAAAGTTTTCTACAACAGGTCATATATTTGCACTGGCAAGGGATCTAGGATCAGGGACTGTAAAAGAACAAGACCGTATCAGTTATAAGCCGACAGGTGTACATGAAGACATTTTAAAGAAAGGAATTGAGAAGGTGCTGAGAATTCTGGCAGCAGCTAGTGCTGAAGAAATTGGGACACATCATAATAATGGAATGACCTTAAATATAAAGTAGGTGACCTATCATGAGTTTGATAATTTTTTTCTAATTAAAGTTCAAGGTCATTGACAGACCTTACAACAGATTGTGCTCAACACATCAAATGGGGAGTTGTCGGATGGGTTCTAATCCGAAGCAATCATTGGGGAATCCAACAGCAGAGACATGGGAAGTGGAGGGCCTTTATGTGGCAGATGCAAGTATCTTCCCAACAACATTAGGAGTGAATCCAATGGTTGTTGTTCAACCTATTGCTTATTGCACAACACAATCTATTGTTGAAGTACTTAAAAGGAAAAGAAGTAAATGAGAAGAAGAAATTTCATATTTGCTACTTTCTATAGCTCCAATGGTATTGAATATTCATAGCATTGGGGCAAAAAACCTTGTTCAAATAATAATTGTTTGGTGAGAAAAGCAATGATTGAAATTTTAACAACTGCATAGTTTATTTTGTATTTTGTGCATATATTTTATTATAATCTCAACTGTTGATTTCTAAATCAATGGCTGTTACTGCATTTTATCCAGTAAACTGCACTCAAATCATGTGAGGAGTCACATCCTTTTAAGATAGCAGTTCTATAACTCAGTAACAATATTCTACTTTTTTAGATGGCACTATTGTTGTATTCTGGTTGAAATTTATAAGGCTTTTTAACAATAACCTTGAAAGCAGCTAGTACTTCCTCGCCATGATGGAAAAGTGATCCAAACGATATTCATCGTGTACTCATATAACACTAAATACATTTTTTACTCATACATATCAGATAACATGTAACATACACAAAAGGGGGATCAGGAATTTTCTATGACACTAATAACAACCTGATCCATCATATCATTAACAAACACACCATATCCGTATTTGCATGACAATACTTACAACATTTTCATTGACAAAGAAAACCAATAACATTCACGTCAAGCTACTTCACCTATAACTGCTGTCATTTTCATAATCATGCCATATGCATTATAACATAAAATAAACCAATGACTGACCATGTCTCTCAATTTTTTTTAAGCAAACCATGTCTCTCTTACTATATATAAGGTCGTTAATATACATAAGCAGCTCATTGAATTATAACGATTAATGCATTATATGATTGTTTGTTTCATCTTATTACTAACTTTATAACACAAGGCGCATCAAGTAAAAGCAATGCTCAAAGTAGCGTGTTCTAATCATGCCACAAAGGTTAAACCAATTACCATATATACAGAAGCAGTTTGCATGGAAACAACTATAACATGCATCCAGACAGTGTCAAATATATCAACAATATTTCTCAACCTCACATTCATAACAACCATAGTGTAGCACAAAATTTGTTAGACATTCACGGAAGCCCAAGTATATATATTGAAATAAAAGTCATGTTAAAGTAGACATACTAGGTCTTAAGAATTACCAGGGCACACAATCAATTCTGTTTCCTGAATATCAAACTCACCATTAGAGGAATAACTTTTAAAGATGACATTCATCTCGAGTTATCCCAATCAATCTAATTCCCTCATCTCCTACACTATATAAGCATAGTTTATTAGCTACCATTTCATGTGTAACATACTCTATTAACCTTATTAAAACCAGAATTTACATCTCAGGTTTATATTCCATGCATTTTAAGGCTCAAGTTCACTTACATCATGCTACATACCAAAATGTTCGGAAAGAAAATGTTTTGTTCTCTATTGGTGATGACTGGACGCATTAACCAAGGGTTAGACCAAAAACTTATGAGGCATGAGACAAAGCCCAAATCACAAGCTCATAAAATTGTTTTTTAAACATAACCCATTTTCTTTTTTCCCACAATAATAACTTGGAATAATATTTATTTATTTAATTATTAAAAACATTTTCACAATAGATCATATATTTATTTAATATAGGAAAACAAATATTGGAGTGTAACACAAAATCTACTGATATGTTATGATGGACAAAATGTTTACAAACTTAAATAAGCAAGATATCACTCAAGACAAGTGTATCACTCAAGACTCCAGCAAAGTAAACCAAAATACATTCGAGAATTATAGCTGGTAGACTTGATTATGATACTTAAGAGAACTCCTACTCCCCAAAGAAAAAGTTTGGAACCAAACTTGGAGCTTTTGTCAAAAACATTCATTTCAGAAGCTTCAGCACCAGAAGGAATGATGGATAAAATATTTCATGTACGGAAAAACAAGGGGGAACTGGGGAAGTGGTTTTCACAAAGTCTTATTGACCTAAATACCATTCTTATTAAAAAATAAAACCTTGCTTTTGGAATTAAAAAGAATTGGTTGTAACCTTTCTTTCAAGGATATATAACACCTAGCAGTAAGAAAGAAGTTCAATATCAGATTATCCTGATAACATAGTGAAGATGATGAGAGGCATACACTGAATATATATTTCTAAACTCGATAAATAGTATCATGAAACAAAAAAGAGCCAAAGTAAAATAAAATAAAATTGCAAACAGTAAACAATTACATTTGATAATTGATTCAGATAAGCAATACATTTCCTCTAACATTTCCTTCAAGGCCTTAGACAGAAAATGACAGACAGCAAAAGCATGATCTTCACGAATTCCAAAGAAGAAAATAATGAGAAGCAAAACAAATTTATTAAAATAAATTTCAATAGTTGTGTTAACATAACATTGACCGTCAACTCTTTCTATGTGAGGAGTGAGTGAGTAAATGATCCTTGTACATTTCCCTAACAAAAAGCCTATAAAACATTCATAATATCATAAATACTTCATATCATAATCTCTTGAGCCACATAACACACAAGCTTTCAGCTTGTAAGAAGCATAGAACAGTCATACTTAAAATCATGAAATTTAACCATGACAAAACAAAACAATGCACATTCGATCAATCTATGTCATAACTTTGACAACTAGCACTTAGACCCTCCTAAAATGTTCTTGATATATAAACAACTCCCAGAAGTCTGCAACCTGTTAATCCTAACAGTTATTTCCTTAGGAGTTTTGCCCAAATCACAGCAGTTAAGAAGCCAATTTTGCACATGACCCACTTGTCACTAGTGACTACTTAACCTAGAAACCAGAGTCATTGCAACTCTTGGATTATTCACTGTCATGAAATTCCAATGGCACCCAAATGATTAACACACAATCAAATAAAATTATCTAACATATAAGAGGAGAGTAGCATATTGAAGCTCAGGCAGAAGTTGCAAAAATTACATTTTTCTTCCTTTTCAGAAAAATAAATAAAGGGTTAAGTTTCAACTGTCAAGGTATAGTACTGCTCATTTACTCTTTTTGCAGGGGCAGGGGAGTTAATGCTCCATCTAATCACTCTTAGCACAAATTATTCTATTTTCCACTCATGCAATTTAGAACAGATTCAATAGCTTGGACAGAATCTAAATGAGAATTGAAACAATAAACCTGGAAATGTCCCAGAAATGAAAATTCAAGGAAATTTTCAACATAAACCCTTAACTGATAAAGTGCACCAACATCATTAATTCAAGAGATGTTTGTGAATATCGCATAACATGATTTCTATTGTTTGTAGAAATATACCCTTATCGATGGATGGGAAGTAAATTCCATTCGATGAATAAGAGTGTTAAAATAATTTGGAAAATATTATGTGAAAGCAGATCCCAAAGCAACATTTAGATTTGTGTTAGAAACCACAGTAAAGTCAAGTGACAAATTATAAATAGGCTATATACAGACCTTACTAAAGCCAAGCCAATTTGAGTCTCCTCTAAATGAAAATGTTTTGTTGTTCTCTTTCCATTTTCCACAAAAGATCTGCATTGAAGAGCATAATGAGCATCTGCATGGATATGAACTAAAAATATTTACCAAAAAGGGGTTTTTTTAAGAAATAAATAAAAAAAATCATTACTCATCTTAGAGGACTGTTGTTCTCTTTAATCTAAAAAAAAGCATTCTCTATGATCTATCTATGTATCTTAGAGGACTATTTTTCTTGGCAGCTTGGATGCCATGAATGAGCATAAATTTTTGGCTTCTATATAAATTAAATAAATAAATAAATATTGAAGATAAAAAAAAGAATAGAAAGAGAGAGAGAAGAAACACACGGGTACTTATAATGGGAAAACAGAGGCATGAAATCAAAACCTAAATCCCATTCAAAAATGAATGACAAAACACAAAACAAAAAGTTTGGAAGCAATGCACGTTCACGAGAGAGTGAGTTAAGGAGAGAGAGAGAAAGTACTTGGGTTTTTCTTTAGAGCCAGAATATGGGGTTTCGTCTGAATCTGCCAAGAGAAAAGATGAAACCTTGAGCACACGAAGAAACGCAAAGGAAAAACAAAGCATGACCCAGTTAAGAAAAGCCAACAGCTTGCAAAATAAAATCCATATACAAATTTCAATTCATTAAACGAAAATGCGTGCATCAAGTAGACGGGATAAATAGAGAAAAAATCCCCAATTTTACCTGGAGCACCTCGTGGTCTCTTCTTCAACCATGGAAGAGAGGGAGAAGGAAGGAGAAGTAGCACGGTAGGTAGAAGATTGTGGGTTTAGGGAGCATTCAACGGAAGATTTGGTGAGTATATAGTGGAACATTGGTGAGGATTCCGGTTTCGCTGAGATAGGGAAATTAGGTCGCGAAAAAACAAATGGCTGAGAGGGAAAATATTATTTAGGGGAATTTTTAATTCAAAGACGGTTTCGACCAACCATCTTTGAATATCAGGAAACAAAGACGGTTCTCACTTCAATCTGTCTTTGTTTTACACTATCTAAGACGGTTGTTCTATAATCGTCTTCGTAAATAACAAATTATTTACGAAATTGTCACCGTCTTACCAACTAAGACGGTTATACTCCAACAACCGTCTTTGCTAGCCCGTCTTTAAATGCGTTTATTGTAGTAGTGAATATATTAGTGTTTTTTATTTTTTGAAGAGACAACTTAAAAGATTAAGTTATAGAGTATTGGATTTGCCGCTAGTTATGGAGAACCCGAAGAAACTTACAAAATATACATCAACAAAGGCAAAAATTATTCAGGACAGATCTGTGTCAAGACTGCAGGCCGACGTGCTTATTCCAAACCATCAATTCCAACCCAACCAATACTATGCCTCAAATCCAGCAAACAAGAGAACCTCCAAAATGATTAAAGAATCACAGATAAACTGAACCTGGCATGGCATTCTCACACAAAGGCTTCTACTACACAGATGCACCTACCATGATATCATCCTATAATGCAAAACTATCTGGGAAGTAAAATAGAGGAAGCAGCTTATGGTTTGAACTGTAAAGTGGGAAGTTTTCCTTTTTAAATATTTAAGTCTCCCAATTGGTGCAAATCCCACGAAAAATAATCTACATAGATTTCAGATGCGTAGACTATTAGAAGTAAGTAGACTTGCATCATGGGAGAGTAGGTATCTATCTATTGGAGGTCGACTTGTTCTCTTGACGTCAGTATTTTCTGTTATCCCTACTTATTTCTTTTCTTTCTTCAAAAGCTTCCTCATGTATCATTAATTCTATTGAGTTTCTCTTTAAGAAGTTTATTTGGGGTGAGGAGGAGGAAAGTACATAAGTTCATTTCCAATTAATTAATCACCCATGCTTCTGCCTTCGGTTATTTAATTCAAAATTATCTCTCTAAGTATTTAATATAAAATTCTCTAAGAACACTCAAACTCAAGATTATAATTAAATTAAAACAATTTTACATCAATTAATTTATGTACTTGATCGATCAATTATAGAAATTTTCTTTCTTTGACAAAACTGTCATTAGATTTAATACCACCATTAACCCTTCAATAGACATATTTTGGGTAAGTAACAGGGTCAAGGCGATAAGCCACTGACTTAAGATAAATCACGCAATCACAAAACAAAATTAATTGTATAAATATTATTAAAAAAACATCTCTGCTATACAAACCTTTCGATATTTCTTTTGCATGCATCAATAATTTTTTAAAGCATGCATCTCCAATGATGCAATTGTAATGAAGTTAGTTGATTCATTTTTGGCAACCTTATAATATCACGTAAAATTTAACAATTTTTTTTAAAAAATCTCCTATGTATAACCTTTAAGAACTTAAAATTAACTGGTCTAACAATTATCTAAAAAATCTTGAAAACTGTTTAGAACCATTCCCTTTATGATATAACAAGTTACTCCTATGGTGAAAGTCAAAAAACAACTTCCATTAAATATGTTCAACGATAATTAAGTACGGCATTCGTAATGACTAATGTGGCACACCTAGCACATTAACCTTAGTTGTTTTAATAGGCAATGTAGCAGGTATTCTAGCTTGACGGTTTGAGGCCTGGTCCAGCTACTAATGTTACATTTTGCTATCTATAACTTCTACAATTCAAGGGGACCTTTTCACCATTCATAAGTTATCTTTTGCTTTCCCTAAAAAGAATAAAAGGTCATCTTTTGTTTTTCTATTTGTGTCCTTTATTTGGGCAATTTTTCAAGTGTTGCCCTCAAAGTAAAATATAACAACTTAATAATACAATTAATCATACATTTGAATATCTTTTACTAAAACTATATACCAAACAAAATCTTTTACTAAAACATATTCAAATAGATTATCATAACCTTATTTCAATAAGTTCTAGCTACAATCAAATATATCACTTTATTTTTCATACAATAAAACTTTATATAATGAACATTTAATTTAATCATTTAAACATAAATATTATACCAGCTTAACCGCCAATTATTCTTTTAGATTTTTTTTATAATTTTAATTAAATTATAAAAATATCATTATTATTTCATTATTTAAAAAAATTTAGTATTTTTTAATAAACAAGAATATCTTTTGTTTATAAACCATATGATCAAATAATTTAATGTATAATCATCTAAAAACATATGGAAATCAAATAAATAGAACCCTTCAGACTATATCTACTTAAATTTGATTTCTAACGAGAAAATATTGGTCTATTGTATAAGCTTGTCTACGAATGAAAGCAGGTAAGAATACAATTTGCAAGTGTTTGTATAAATACGTATAAATTCATCTTTTGCTTTTAATTAGAATAAAAATTTTAAAAAAATGATACACAAACACGATCATTTTTACTGTAAAATATCATAATATAGAACATCGTAATTGAATATATATATATATATATATATATATATATATTTGATTAAAATATTTTTTTATTTTTATGGTATTAACTAATAGAATACAAAATAATATTAAAAAATATAAATATTAAATTATTTTATGTACAAATTTATATAATAATGAATGTCACAAAGAGTAATTAGATGAGTCATTGGATGCATGACTATCAGATTGTGAAATATAAGAAATAAGAAAGAGTATTTGATAGTTGACTCCTAAAGGATGTATAAATTTTCTTGTTTGATTTCCTACATTATTACATATTTCCCGTCTTCTTTGATTTGCATATCTACACCTTCAACCAGCGAGAAAAACCTTTGGAATCCATATAAGATTTTTCTTAAACTTTAGAACGTGACGAACTTCAATTAAGATTATAACGTACAACACCATCGTGCATTTTTATTTGTACATAACCTATACCTACATACTTACAAAGAGCATCATTACCATAAAACCATCATGCATTCTTATTTATAAGAGCTTCCTTTTGTATAAAGAGGACCAAACTCAAGCTCCCAAGATAACGGTTCTCATCGAGAAGAGGAAAATAATAGAAAAAAATATTTTGATTTTAATTTTTTAGATTTACAAGGATTTTGTGAGGAGTTTATGACATTCTCACTTTTTTCTCTTCACACTCCACACTTCATTAAACTCACATACCCCTTTTGCATGACTTAAGGCACATTGACTTAAATCTAAACACTCTAAAACTCATCAAAGCACACATACAACATGACATATACATAAATATAACAACTCATCATCTCACAATTAATTAATTAATTACGATACTTAAATAAAATTTAGTTACTCTTGCAATATAATTAAAACAATTAATCATACATTATGAAAAAGATAATGTTATACATTTCACTAAGCAATTACTTTTCCAAACAATTTATAAAATAAAAGCTAAATCACATCACAAATGTAAAAACATCTTACAAAATGCCAATAGAAAAATATAAAAAGGTAAACAGAACAACCCAATAAATCATGCCATCTAAATTGTTCAAATAAAAGAACAAAAATTACATAATCTGATCATATACACCAATTATATAGTTATCGCTTTTTATTTACACGAAGTATTAACCTTTCTTTTAACGTGAGTGTTTATTAATAGATCTTGAAATAATATTTCTATAAGCTTAATTATATTGCTTCGTAATCAGACGGGGCCCGGCCAATGTGATAGAGACAGATCTATTTATTGCATATTAATTCATTTAATATTTGATATCTTAAAAAATAAAATAGATACCGTGCATAGCACGGATAGAAAACTACTATTCTTACAATTCAAAAAAGAAGCAATGAATTTGAAAACGACATGCATGACTAATTATCTCAAAATAAATACGACTTCTTCCAAGACTATTAAGGAACTTTTTTTCACAGAAATTAAATTCAAATATCAAATATTTACAATAATTTTCATAAACTGTTCAACCAATTAAACTATATATAACCTTAATGTAATTAATAACTTATTGTGTGTATGTATAGAAAGCTTAATCTAACAAAATTATTGCGGGAAGAATTCTAACACCATAATTAAATACGCGTACAGAAAATTTTTCGAAAGAAATACTTCATTGGAGTATTCTAAATTCAGAGAAGATCGAATTTCTCCCGGACCTCTATATAAATAGTCCCCCCACCACAATCTCATAATACACAATATACTATCCTCTTGAGCTCAGTATAGAAAGAACATCAAAGAACAAAGTTCCAACGAGGAGAAGACCTACAAAACACACAAAAAATGGCAAGGAACGTGGGTTTGAATATGATAGGGTACTCCACCATTGCAATGGTTTTCATAATTGGTGTGACTAAAGCAACAGAATATATGGTTGGTGACAACTTCGGATGGAACGTTCCCTCGTATGAGAGCTTCTATATAGACTGGGCTAGAACCAAGAGATTCCATGTAGGTGACAAACTCGGTAAGTTTTAATCTACACTCGTTCTCATTATACTTCATCTATTTATTTCACCGGAAAAAAAGTTCATTCTTCATCTCTACTAAAAAAGAAAATAAACATTAACTATTCGGATATCGTCTTTGCTAAAATAAAATTGCTAAATGAAAATAAATACATTAAGTGCTAAGGACATATAATCTTCGCTACATGGAACACAAATAGAATGTAGAAAAATATTAGGAGTGTAGATAATTTTCTTTTTGGTAACCATCTTAATTAGGATCTTTAGCTTTTATGTAACCTTATGAGATATCTCTATTAATTTTGACTCTGAGTCGACTATCAGACTAATCCTTGATTTAAGTCATAATCACACGTAATATTTTTCTTCTTTTTTCAAGAATGTATTATGCAGAAATAGAATTCAGGTCTTTTCTCACAAATTTAACATGTGCTGCCAACTAAGTCCATTGGATCCACGAGTGTATATGATATATTATAGGCCTATTTGGATAGGTTTCTTTAGAAATATTTAAAAAAAAAATAATAAGAAAATGAGATGAATTTTTGCATAAACAAAAATAAGTTCTTTATTAGTTAATTTTTAGAACTCATTAATATACTTATCTAAAAGATGAGATAACATTTACAAATAAGCTAATGAAAAACTCATTTTATCTTATGGAGAATCTCATTTCATTTTTTTCTTCTTCTAAAAATACTTCTAAAAAGGCTTACATGCAAAGAGGTCCTATAATTTATTTGCACATAAACTATAGGTGCTTCAATATTTTGACTTTGTAATGTACATGGATCAGTTTTCAGCTGGAGCGGAGAGCATTCGTTGGGAATTAGGAAAGACGCTATTTATTACGAGAATTGCAGCACCAGCTTAGAAGGTGGTCTCACGTACGTTTTTAATGGTGCAACGATAAATTATACTATTGTTTCTACACCTGGGCCTGTTTATTTCATCTGCACAGTTGGCGATCACTGTGAAAGAGGCCAGAAGTTTAGTATCAATGTGTCTGCTGCTCCTGCACTATCGTTTGGAATCTTATCTGCATTTCTCTCTAGCTTGGCTGTGTATTTCTGCTTCACCGTTACCAGTTAGTTACTAATTGACGTGTAACTTTGAAGGTTACCCGAGCATTCTTCCTAATCTTTGAACATTCACTATACATATTCTAGGCTTGTTGGGTTGTTTGTGATTCAATAAATGATAAAATATGTTTTTAGTATTTATATTTTTATTAAATTTTGTTTTTAGTCGCTAGATTCTCATCATGTAATTTAGTTCTTACACTTTATAAAAAAAAACATATGTTTTTAGTCTCTCTTTACATATTCTTTAATAAATACATATTGTAATCCTACTTACAATATATTGTAACCTTAACGTTAAATAAAGATATTACCTAAGTTGATATTAGATTAATAGACCTTTAATTACTTTTTCTGTTTTGGGTTTTATATATACGCTTACTGTTGCTTTATGGATGAACGTGTCTTTTTTTTTTTTTTTTTGGTATATATGTTTTTGATTCAAAGTATTGTGATGAATAATTTTGTAATTTTGTAAGATAACTTCGTTGATTATCTTTAATTAGAGTTTTCATCCCAATCACATTTAAGGATCAAAACTTAATTCTATTCAAGCGGATTAAAATGTCTATTTCTACTATTTGCACACTATTAGTTCTCGATTAATGCTTAGGTTATGTTTGGAAAAACATTAGGTTCAAACTTATCCCACTTTTTTTTTTCAATTCAGCAGTATTACTACTTCTCTATTCGCTGCTTTGGAAAGCATGAACAGAACAGGCATTTGGAGTTGTGCAAACAAGAAACCAAACATGCATTGAGTTAAACATTTCTTTTTTAAATTGTTCAAATTCAAGTTGTGAATGTGATGGTTCGAACATTTTGACAAAAGTTAACTTAAATAGTCAATATTTAGAGATAGTTTAATTTTGGTATTGAATTTTAGTCCTAAACTTCCGCAAAATAGGCATGTTTTGTGTCCAACCTATGAATCTGTTTAACCGAACGTAATTACATTTTTGTGGGATTTGACTGGATTTTTTTAGTACACCCAATTAGAATTGGGTTGAGCAACAGGTTCTTAAGTTACAAACGTGATCAAATCCAACCCGACTACATAATAAATAACTAATAAAAAAAATTTTATAATTCTTTATATATGGTGTATGTGAAAGATTATGAGTACGTAATAAAGAAAAAGTAAATAAAAACGATTAATTCTCACTGCATTCACTTTCAAGCTACAACAATTTATTTTGGCTGTAGAGATTTTCTCAATCAAATAATTATAAATTGTAAAGCAGTTTGAATGATTTTATTAAACACTAAGTGTGAGCTGTAAAACAATAAAGCAATGAAAACTAATTACTAACTCATCAAAATTAAGAAGCAATAAAACAATATTGAATTACTTATTTTGAAGTATTTGGTTTTGTTAAAAGTTAGAGAAGTGCCAATTTTTTAAAAAAATTATTCAATCCTATGACCCAATCCAATCTAACCCAATTATAGATGGGTTGGGTCAGTTTGGGTTGCTAAAAAAAAGGTAAATGCAATATCTTATTTAAGTAAATTTAATTAGATTAGATTAGATTAAAATTAGATTAAACTCAACCTAACCCAAATCACTTGCACTTCTATTTATTTTGTAGTTTGCTAAACATAAATTAGTTATTAAAATAAGTCAAAAATGATTATACATTGATAATGCTAGTTTTAAACAATCATTTAATGACAAATTACCATGTTAAGTTTGTTAAGTTTTATAATAAAACCTTAAAAGACATACAAACATTGATTTGTACATTGTCAGTGTATAATTATTAAACTATTAAAACAAAATTTAAAATTCTTTAATAGATTCATAAGAAAAACTTTAATTCTTATATTCAATTTTTAATAAAAAAATATTAGGTAACTTAAAAATTAAATTATATTAAAATTAAAGGTCAATAAGTTAGTTTAAAGTATTGTAAGGATTTCATTTGTATTATAAATAACACTTTCTTATTATTGGCAAATTAATCAT
>PYAF01000873.1:366655-380506 GCA_007407185.1 Glycine tomentella
ATTAAAACAAAATTTAAAATTCTTTAATAGATTCATAAGAAAAACTTTAATTCTTATATTCAATTTTTAATAAAAAAATATTAGGTAACTTAAAAATTAAATTATATTAAAATTAAAGGTCAATAAGTTAGTTTAAAGTATTGTAAGGATTTCATTTGTATTATAAATAACACTTTCTTATTATTGGCAAATTAATCATCAAATCAGCTATCCTCTAAAATTTGGTTAGTTTTTTTCCTTTAATTTTTTTAGTTTCATATAAGTAGAAGTGGTTTAAATTTTCATTGTTTATAGTTTGTTTGAAACATAGTTTTTGTTTTTTCACTGGCATATTATAGCTAATTAGCCTATTTACAAATAAATCAGACATACATAAACATTTAATATGAAATAGGTTTTAGTTAAGTAGGTTAACAGCCTAAATTAAACTTTCAAAAAAGGTTAGATCAAGCCTAAAAAAGGCCCACGATAGGAAATAGGTCAAGCTAGCTAGAGCCTTTAATTTTTCAAACCGACCAAACTTATTCATGGAAAGTCTTATCTAGCCGTATTTCTATCCTTAGATGTCAATATCTTTTTGAGTCCGTAGATGTCAATATTATACCTAGCATCTAAGCGTTTATATATATTTATAAATGAATAATTCTTTTTGGTGAAGATATTATAATTAAATACTGAAACAGTTTTGAAACGTATCTATATTAAAAAATGCCAGCATGACAAGAAATACTGAAATACCAGCTTCAAAAAATCTACTTGAAATTGGTAAAAATAAATTGGTGAAGATATTCCTCATTTTAATTCTACTCATGCCACCAAAGAGTAATCGGCATAGGCACCACTGTACGTACTGAAAATTAACCAATATATAATGCAGAATCCAAGCAGCATATTTTGCCACGGAAAGAAAAACATCACTTGAAGAACGTGTATCTAGAGAGATATGCATCGCGCGATTTGCATTGTTCACTACTAGAAAAGTGTCTATTACATAAAGAATTTAATGTGAATTTTACAAAAGAATTCGTAAAAAATGCATTTCCTACAGATTTTCCTACGAATTTAAATCCGTAGACAAATCTTCATAAATAGTACTTTCTTGCCAATTCTAAAATTCATAAGAAAATTTTCCTACGAAATAAAGCACAACACTTGTAGATTATTTTTTTCTGATTTAAATTTGTAAGAATTTTCCTGCAGGAAATTTTCCTACAAATTTTATATCCACAAGAAATTACCTTTGAATTTTCTTGCAAATGTAAATCTGCAGGAAAATCCTTCAATTTTTTTTAAAAAAAATATTTAAAAATTTAAATCTACCAAAAATATCTAAATTTATTTTAAATTCTAGAAAAAATTTATTTAATTTTTAAATATATCAATAAAATTATATAATTTACACATGCTTACTGTGATTTCAAAAATGTAGTTTGTTGGATTCAAAAGCATTTTGTCACTCGTATATATACATGCTAGTGAGTTAGGTTGCACGGGATTTTTCCAATGAAGAGATACAATTAACAATTATATATGTCATCCATTCAACAAACACCAATTTAATACCTTATATAATAAGGAAAGACATCATTCATCCATAACAAAAGAAAATGAAAATCCTTATGTCCTTGGAAAATGCAATCCAGAAAAGTCACATGCTTCATTTTTGAAAATCCTTGCTTTTTTATCTCTTTAATGCCAAAATGTTGTAATTTTTCCTTTGCTACAAAAGTCACTAGATCAATAAAGGAGAACAACATAACCCATGGTTAATATTTCATAACATTAACTCAAGACAAATACTACTATAAAAGTGGCTTTTTATGATGGACCTTCTAAGACGGTTCTAAAAAAATCGTCTTAAAATATCACGCAGTGGCAATTTTGTAAATAATATGAATCCTTTTAACTTAAAATCAAGTGTTTCACAACGGTTTTTATAAAACCACTTTAGAAAACAGTGAAACCAAACATTCCTAGATGGTTTTTTTAAAACCCGTCTTTGAAATAAAAACCAAAAAACATTTTATCCCCCGTCTCCATTCATCTTCCCCTCTTTTTAACCCTAAGTCCTCTTCCTAGCCATATAATATTGATGACCCTTTCTTCGACGAAGTCGACTCGTTCTTGCTCCCCCTCGGAGGCCCTGCTATGGTTCGAGCTCGACTCCTCTTCCCATTCCTTTCCCTTCCCTCTTCACAACCCCACTGGCCCACCTGCACTGCTTCCTCACGCGCCTTGAAGATTGTCCTTTTCAACTCCAACCACCACCCTCACGTGCCTTGAAAATCGTCCTTTTCAACTTTCTCTACTCTAGGGTCGTCGGCATTCGGGTTGAAATCATGGAGGAGTTTTGCCGAATTCTCGCTGGAAAAGGTTGGAGCTTTTACAAAACCAAGAAAGCCCAATCTTCTGATCTTGAAGTAAGTATCTCTCCTCAATTTTTTATCGATTATGTATGTAATCTGTAAGGTATTTTGATAGGGAAAAATGCACAGATGAGCTGTTATACATATAAATATCTGAATAAGTGAATCTCCCTACAGATTTAGAATGTGATTTGAAACTTAGGAAGATGAAGTGGATGGGTACCTGGATTGTGCAATTTTTTAGCATATGCAACTAATTAACTATTTTCAACCATCTTTCACTACTACAAATAGGGATATAACATCGCCTAGTTAACATAGGTTTTTTTAAAACCGATGTTAACAAAAACGCGGTGGCATATTCATAATTAAGATGACTAAGTTAACATCAGTTTTTTATAAAATCATAAAAAATCGATGTTAAGTTACCTCGTTAACATCGGTTTTTTACGATTTTATAAAAAAATCAATGTTGTGTCTTTTACTAAAAAAAATTACTTAAAAGGATTTAGGGTTTATTCTTATGCATACCCTCTGAGTCTCTCGCTCGCGCTCGCGCCTCACAATGCAAACCTAAATCATTTTTTGTAGAACCACCCCCAACGAATTGAAGCATACAAAAGTGATCGTAGAAAATGGTAACTGAAACTCTGACTCCGAAGAAGAAGATGACATCAAGTTCCACAGAAAGCATGAAGACGAGCAGGCTAGGAACTGACATAGATGGGTTTTCTGCTCTGCTAGTAGTTGTGTCTACTTCAAGAGTTTTCTCTACTGAAGTTGCATGTTTGCAGGCACAAAATTCTTTATGATGTTCCCAACATCTGGAAAATTCCTCTGTTTTATGTTTATGTTTGTTTGTTATGGCTTCAACTCTTACATTAAAATGCTATTGAGGACAATTTCTTATTTTTCGCTTGTAACCCCTGACTTGAGTGTGTATTTGATGTTTTGTAGTTTCTGTCACGATTTCAATTTATTGGGACGTTAATTAATTGTTGACATGTGTTGCAGACAGGAAGCCACCCAAAGCTCACCACAATGAGGTTATATTTTTGTTCGTTTATCTTTTCGTTCGTTTATCTTTTTGTTTGTTTTTTCAATTTTTTGTTGTTCCATTGTAGTGTTCTAGTTGTATAATCAAAATTAAAGGTTGCCATGTTTGTTTGTTTTTGGGTGATTGAATGCTGAATCCTATTTTTCACCTAGTTAGAGGCATTTTTTTGGAAAAAATAGTTGACCAAATTGCCTAGGGCTTCTTCTCTTAATTTCGAGTGTTTTGACATATCGTATGCCTCAATCGGACATTTCTATCAAAAGTTATGACCGTTTGAAGTTTATATATTCAATATCAATGCCTTTAACACAACTTATTTGACTCTAACCCTCTGTCTGGTGGCACAATATAATTTTTACTTTTCCTTCTATTAATTATTGTTCTCTTCACTTTCCAGGTTCCTGCCCCAACAATTGCATTGGCAATGACACGTGCATCTCCAATGGAATATGTGAATGTAAAATTGGCTATGCAATTCATGAAGGTTCCTAGTTTATATAGGTTATATTCATGCTTAATGTCATAATATTGATATAGTGTGGATTCTGAGTTCACTGGTCTTTTTAGTTTATTTCTGGATCTGAGATTGGGATAATTTAATAGAGACTTGCTTCTTTGATTGACTCATTGTGATTGCTCCCTATTTTTTTTGGATTTTATTCACTCGACTAAAATTGTAAGAGCTGATTGTTTAATTTTATATATGTCATAACATATTTAGTTTTTATATAGCTTTTGGTGGAGTTTGACAATCTTTTAAATAAGGGTCAGAACCAATCAAGATAGAACTAGTTCAAGAGATTTATTTTCAATAAATTCAGTCTCAACAAGATGTTTGAGAGTATAAAAAATAGAAGTGCATTAAAATGTTTGTTTAAACTTTTAATGTGTCTTTTAAACTTACTAAAAGGCAAATAAAAGAATAGGCAGTATTTTTTTTTTTAAAAAATAACAGTCTACATCGGTTATTTAAAAAATCAACATAGAAAGTGACCATACAACATTGGTTTTTTTAAAAAAAACCGATGTAGAAAAGAAACTTTCTACATCGGTTTTAGACAAACTGAAGTTGTAAGTACTATTCCACATGGGTTTTTTAAATTACCGATTATTTGAAAAACCGATGTTGTTTTTACATATTTTACATTTTTTATTAATTTCTTATTTGGAGACATCGGTTTTCTTAAGAAAATAGATGTTGCGTAATTATGTTAACATCGGTTTTCAAAAACTGATGTTAACATTGATACTTTCAACGTCGATGGTTTCAACATTAGTTAAAAATCGATGTTGAAAGTCCAAAAAAACCGATGTGGAAAGCAATTTTTCTAGTAGTGTTTCATCTATTTTAGCATGATGTGGTGAGTCCTATGCTTGCAACTCCACCACAGGTCAATCCTATGAACTCGCTTAGTAATATTGTGGTTCCTATAACCATGACTAGTAGTAGAGAAATTGTAAATGAACCTAGTCCAAGTATGGTTAATGACACAATCTATGTTGCTGTGGCAAAAGATGTGAAAGATAGCACATTAAATCTGATATGAGCAATACAGAACTCTGGAGGAAGGAGAATTTGCATCCTTCATGTTCACATGGCAACACCTATGATCCCCTTGGCCTTGAGTAAGTTTGCAGCATGTGTGTGTGCATATGCAATTTTATTTGTGGATTAATATGTTATAGTTTGAAAAAGTTTGAAAAAGTTATAGATTGGTTTAATTAGAGTAACAAAGCCCCTGTTTTCGTGCAATTTCGAACCATATCTTTTTAAATAAGGCAACAGCGTCTCCGCCGCGCTGATGGCGCGAGACCCGCGCTGATCGCGCGGCTAGTTCGAAATCATGGCGCTGATAGCGCAGCTAGCACGAATCAAAACTGTCTCCAGGCCCTGTGGCGCGAGTCGTGCGAGAATTGGCGCGGTCCGCGTGAGGCATTCGAATAGATGACGCGGATAGCGTGGAATTCCACGCTGATAGCGTGGATACTTCGAGTTGAAAGGCTGTCTTGAGCAGTTGGCGCGGGTCGCGCGGGTCCTGGCGAAGTTCGCGGGGGACCTTCAGCTTGGTTTTTTTCTTTCTTTGCTTGATCCTCCTCTTTTTGACCCTAAAATCATAACTTTGGTAATAAAATGAGATATAATTAAATATAAATAACAAACTAACTTATTCTAACCTAATTCCTAATGATTTAATTGAAATAGAACCTAAAACTAGCCTAAAACTAAGATGTGTTAGCAACACATCAAACAATTCCCAGATTTAATAGTTGTTGTCCTCAGCAACAGACAAAGCCTCAAGATAAAAGCAAGGGTCAATAATCAAATTGAACCACAATTTACAATCCTAGAATTTATCATGTTGAGTATAATCAATTCATATCAAAGCTTTCCATGGTACTTTCAATTCTGTCAAATTGTGAGAGTTAACTTGAGTGTTCCTCACAGACCGTGTTTCTTCACTCATCACTCAAGTGTATCAGGCTGTAATAATCTCTCACTCAACATAGTCATAGTACTACCATAAGCTTGAAGATATTCTCAACAGATGCAAGCACAACTTGATCAAAAGGTCTTTCAGGCTTGTAACTTGGCTGGGCTAAGGGTAGGAAAATCTTTGGAATAGTAGCTAATGAGGCTAGATCCAGTCCCTAAGTCCCATCTTGTGGTCATCCATATTCTTTGTTCATCTTTTTCAAACCTGGTAACTTTATTCAACAATTTATTCCTCATGGTAAAATCAAAACAAATAACTTTTTTTTTTTAACAAAATAACTTAAGCAAACTAATATAGCTTCTTAGATTTCCAGATGGTAGTCTTATTGTTTTCCAACTGGACTGTGCTTGTTTATTCTCTTAGTTTCCCATACCAATTGGATTCAGCTTGCATTCCTTCATGCCTTGATGGACAATTCCCTGTTTTCTACTATCATGGACTTGTATTCTGCTTTCTCTAGCCTCAGGGAGGTTGGTCAATGTATATGGCTCTGATTTGGGCAATTTGAAATGAACGGCTTAGGCTCAAAGAGGTTGCGAATGGAAAAAAATTGAGGGTAAGTCAATTTGGCCCTGGTTTTCAGAAGAAGAAACTGCCTTAATCATTGCAAGTCACACCTGCATCCAGAGAAACAATTCAAGTTCTAGAGTACTTATGAAAATGGAGTCTCTCAAAAAGAAAATTTACCACTGTTTTGGCTCAAACCCACAGGTGTTAGACTCAAGTCAATCTCTGCTGACTTCATTTAAAGCATCATTTCAACTTCAACATGCATATCGCATACAACAATCACAATTCCATTCATGTATCATGCAGTTCATGCTATGTTTCATTTCACACAAGCTTTCATCAGAGAAATTCTATCCATCACTGTGTCCATTCCCTTTTTATTCTGAAAAATCTGATGTGCTTCTTTATTTATTTATTTTTGAAAAATTTTAAAATTTCTGTTAGACATCCTTTGTTTCTTGACTGTGATTCTTCAAATAATGCATATGCACCCATTCCCAGATTTAGAAAATTGTTGTCCTCAGCAATAACTGAAAAAGATTATGTGCTGCTAATTACTCAATCATGTATGCATTATTTGAGAAATCACAACTAGAATGAAACATTACTCTAAACAGAACATACTGAAAAACAATTAACTACTAAATCAACTAACCTAAAAATGATATAAGAATGCTGAAAATTAAAAACAGAATAATAAAATTAAAACAAAATAAATGATCCTGTTTTGTCAATTTGCTGCTAGATACAGCGGTCCTTTCCTTCTTGTCTTTCTCAATCTGTGCACCCTGAAACTCAGAACAAAAACCATATATACACAGGATGCAATGGGTTTAATTCCTAGATTTATTCCTTTCATGGGATCAGATCAAACAACAACAGCAAGAACTAATGCAGTATCATTTTCAAGACACAAGCTGTTAGTTGTTCAATTATTCTCATTGTTGTTGCATTGGGGTCATACAGTCAGGTTAAAATCAAAGATTCATTATATACAAGACCTCAAGACATCCTCAGATACATGTAAATACATACAAGTCAAGCAACAGGTATCATAGAACATCTAGCAACTAATCACCAGGGGTTACTAATGTGGATTCCCAGATTTAGAACAGTTGGAACCCCCAGCACAAACAGACATAATCAAACAGTGAGTGGATTATTCATATTGTCAAAAGCAAGCATGTGTACAAGCATCTGGGAAACTCTATGCTCAACATTTTCACAATGTGCCCACGATTCCCATATTTACTGCATTACATTGGTTCAACACAACAATGACTAATTCACTTTTAAAAACATAAGCTGTTTGTTGTTCACTTGGGGTCATAATTTGCAGTGTTGACAAGCAGTTATACATAAAACCCAAAACAGGCCTCAGACACATGTAATTCCAGATCAAATATGCAAGCCAAGCTACAAGTATCAGACAGTATTTAGCATTCAGCAAGGCTTACCACTGTGGATTCCCATATTTATGATCCATTCATCTCCCAACATGACACAATCAGATCAAGCTAACAAGAACCACAAAATTCATCATCCGCCATGGATGTGCATAACTAACAATTCCCAGATTTAAGTTCAGACAGCCATGGCATAGACAGTAGAAGAAAATATTTTTCTTCTTCTTCTTCTTCTTCTTCTTCTTCTTCTTCTTCTTCTTATTATTATTATTATTATTATTATTATTATTATTATTATTATTATTATTATTATTATTATTATTATTATTATTATTGTTTTTTTTTTGAAACTCACGCGAGTCACGCCAACCTGGCGCTAATCGCGTGGGAATGAATAAAGGCCTGGCGCGGTTGGCACCATGATCTGCGCTGATCGCGCGGGACTTGAAAATCAGAGGCCTGGTTCAAACCATTGGCGCGGTTAGCGCCATTCTTCACTCTAATAGCGTGATTTAATGCAGATGCAGGCTTTTGGTTCGAACATCTTGCGCGATCAGCGCAAGATGTCACGCTGTTAGCGTGAATTGGCCACCCATTGGCGCGGTTAGCGCCACACTTGGCGCGGTTGGTGCCGTACTCTTGACAGCATTTTCTCTTTCTTTTTGAGAGCCTTTTGTTTTTATTCACTAAAAGGACTAAAATTCATACATGCATAATTATAAATCTACTGCTATCAAAATTTAAAAAGAATTAAAATACCTATGTATTCACACTAGTAACCAATTTCGCGGAAAAGATTCCGAGAAGTGCTCATTTAACGTCTTGAGCTAGACGCCTCCTGCTGTTAATCATTTGTGGAATTAAGTGGAATAGAAACAATGTTTCTATCCACTTGGTCTTCAACATAAAGCTTCAGCCGACATCTATTAACTTTAAAAGTCCTGTCCTTGTCTAAAGAAGATATTTCTACTATTCCATAAGGACAAATCTTTTGCACTAAGAAAGGACCAGACCAGCAGAGTTTTAACTTACCTGGAAGCTTTAGGCGAATTTTGGAGAGCAATACCTGTTGTCCTGGCTCAATTTCTTTTTGGCGAATTTTATTGTTACGCCACTTCTGGATCTTCCTCTTGCAGGTCCTATCATTCTCATTTGCAGCTACATGTGTTTTCCCTGCAGTTTGGCATCTCCAATGTGCAGTATCCCGCTTTTTGGCACATATCTTCTCAAATGTTTTCACAGCCTTTTCTAGAATGCTTTTCAGCTTAACCTTTGGTGCTCCAATTGGGAAATTTTCTTTCTTCTCAAGCACCTCAGCAACTTCTTGTATGGTCTCTTGGTTTTGAGTTTCCAGCTCTTCTTTCTGTTTTTCTTTTTCTTTTTGACCTGCACAATTCACATTATCTAGAAAATCTAGCCTAGAGCAATTATGTTTGTCAGATGGATTTTTTACAGTATCAAAAACTTTAAATACAACGGATTCATTATCCATCCTAAGTTCTAACTTGCCCTGCTCTACATCAATTAAGGCCCTAGCAGTTGCTAAAAATGACCTTCCTAACAGCAGAGAGATTTCACTTTCACCCTCCATATCTAAGACAATGAAATCTGCAGGGAAGATGAATTTATCTACTTTCACTAAAACATCCTCAATTACCCCTGATGGTTTCCTTAATGAACGGTCTGCTAATTGCAAGGAAACTCTAGTGGGTTTCAATTCGGATATATCTAGGGACTTACGCATTGACAATGACATTAAGTTTATGCTAGTCCCTAAGTCACAAAGTGCCCTCCCCACATTGATATTTCCTATGGCTATAGGGATATTGAAGCTTCCAGGGTCTTTCAATTTTGGAGGAAGCTTCCTCTGAATGATGGCACTGCACTCGTCAGTGAGTGCTATGGTTTCACAATCCTGCAGTTTGTGTTTCTTAGACAAAAGCTCTTTCATGAATTTTGCATAGTTAGGCATATTGGCTAATGCCTCAGCAAATGGAATATTAATGTGTAACTTTTTAAACATATCTAAAAACCTGGCAAACTGCTGCTTCTGGAGTTGTTGTTTGGTCTGCACTGGATATGGGGGTTTCTCAAAGCGAGAGAAATCTCATTGCTTCTTTGGAGGTGCAGAATTTTTCTCCTTCTTTTCTTTATCTGCAGATTCTGTCACCTCTGGTTCTGCAACAATTGTGGTAGTCTCCTCATCATCATCTTTCTTACTTACCTCAGTCTTTTCTTGAGGGGTGATTACCTTTCCACTCCTGGTGGTGATAGCATTGACATGTTCCCTTGGGTTTATCACTTTGTCACTGGGGAACTGTCCTAGTGCTCTTTCAGAAATTTGCTTCGCCAATTGACCAATTTGGATCTCAAGATTCCGGATGGAAGCATCTTGATTTCTATGGTGAGCTCTAGTCTCATTGATGAAAGCATTTGTGGCTTGTATATGCTCAGTAGTTGTTTTTGACAGCTGCATTACCACTTTTTCTAACTCAGAGATACTTGTGGTTGGAATGGGAGGAGGCTGCAGATAGTTGTTAGACTTATAGTCTAACCCTCCTCCTTGGAAGTTTCTCTGGTAGTTGTTGCTTGGAGCAAAGCTGTGATTCCTCTGATATTGCTGTTGCTGTCTCTGATCATTCCATACTCCATTAACCTGCACAGGGTCAGCTCCAACAAGAATGGGACATTCATTAGATTCATGCTCACCTTGGCAGTACTCACAGCTGATGTGTGGCTTGCTTGATGAAAGTTGGGCTGCAGAGACTTGAAATCTGTCTATTTTTTCATTCAACTTATCCAGCTGTTGGGCTAAGATTTTCTACTCTGCAAGCATGACATCATTGTTGCACAGTTGGATTGGTTCTCTCTTTGGCTGAATGGAGATGCTTTCATTTTCATTCCGAGCCAGAGAATTAATTAGCTCATAGGTTTGAGCTGCAGTTTTCGACCTTATCGTACACCCTGCTGCAACATTAAAAATCATGCGTGATTCAGGAGTCATACCATTAAAGAAAATACGTACCTGCTTACCCACATGCATGTCATAATGTGGACATCTCCTGATTAATTCTTGGAATCTGTTCCAGGCAGCACACAGGGACTCTCTTCCATTCTGAGTGAAGTTGGTAATTTCATTTACCAACCTGTTGTATTTATCCATGGAAAAGTATTGAGAGAAAAATCTTGAGACTAGGTCTTCCCAAGTAGTGATGTTGTTTGAGGTTTGTCTGTTTAGCCATCTGAGTGCATTTCCCTTAACAGCAAAAGGGAATAAACTTAGTCTTACAACATCATCTGAAACCCCTTGGTGTCTGATGGTGTCATAGATTCTCAGAAATCTGTCAATGAAATCATGAGGGTCTTCAAAGTCTTCCCCACCAAACTGACTGTGTTCCACTAAAGCAATCAATGAAGGATTAATGTCAAAGTGATTTGCTTGTATTGGTGGTCTTACAATACTGGAGTTTGGTCTTGTGAACATAGGAGCCAGAATATCCTCCATTAGTTCATCCTCCGGTCTCGGCTGATTATTTCTTTCTTCAGTCATCTCTGCTTCTGACTCTAATTCAGGAATTGAATCAAAGTCAAAGTTTTCAGCTTCTCTCCTTCTTTGTCTGGCTAGCCTCCTTCGAATAGTTCTTTCTATCTCAGGGTCAAACTGTAAATCTTCAGGATTGACTGAACCTCGCATAAACTCAGAGAAGCGATTAGTAACAAAAATTCCAATCACAAAGATTATAATTACGATAAAATCAGTTTACCAATTTCCGGCAACGGTGCCAAAAACTTATTGCGAATGCGGCAAGTGCACCGCTCGTTTCAAGTAATAAAGTGGGTAAATAGAGTATCGTCTCCACATGGATTGGTATGAATTTCACAGTAATTCTAGGTCCAAGCAATTGGAAGTAAAAAGAATGTATTTTTAAAGAATTGTTGTGTGTGAATTGGAGTGTTTAAATGAATTGCAGAAATTAAAAAGATTAAATTGCAATAAAATGAGTTAAGCTGTAACCAATGGAAGGAATAATTGTGGTCAGGACGCAATCTCCTTTGTTCCCTACCTCTTTCACTTAACTGGTTATCAAGTTTGATTACTTCTGATTACTCAGAGGACATATCTCTCCAAATTTAGTTAAATCCCAATTCCTTAGCAATTTAACCCTTTAACCTGATCAAAAATCCTAATTCCTTAGCGATTCCTATCAAGCTAAGCATTTAAAAGAATATATCATAAAGTTGATTGTTCTGATTGCTCAGAGAATAGATCTTTTCTAATTTAGTTAACCCCTAATCTCTTAGCGAATTAACCCTTTAACCTGAATCGAAAACCTAATCCCTTAGTGAATTCTATCAAGTTAAGCATTTAAAAGAATATATTATAAGGTTCTGCAGTCAAGCATCCCTATCCCTAGGCAATGAACAACTGTTATCCTACTCAGGTCAGAAATTAGAATCCCAACATCCCTATTGCGAATCCTAACCCTCAGCACTTAAATAGAATGGCCAATTCCAAATAAGAATAAGACAATAAAGAACATAATAGAATAAAACAATCATGACAATCTCATTCAATACCAGTCAAGTTACAGAGGAGTTCACATCGGTTCTTGGCCTAACCAAAATACAGAGTTTAGCCTGACATAGGCTTCAAGATCACCAAAACTGTCAGATGAAACATTATTCTGCAGTAACCTAGCTTTGATTCTAAGTAAGAATGATTTCCAGTGGTTTCCAAGCCTCTCAATGGTGTCTAATGGTGTAGAGAGAGTCCTCATCTTCAGTCCAGAAGCCTTTCTTTTATAGATTGGTTTAATTAGAGCAACAAAGCCCCTGTTTTCGTGCAATTTCGAACCATATCTTTTTAAATAAGGCAACAACGTCTCCGCCGCGCTGATGGCGCGAGACCCGCGCTGATCGGGCGACTAGTTCAAAATCATGGCGCTGATAGCGCGGCTAGCACAAATCAAAACTGTCTCCAGGCCCTGTGGCGCGAGTCGCGCGAGAATTGGCGCGGTCCACGTGAGGCATTTGAATAGATGGCGCGGATAGCATGGAATTCCACGCTGATAGTGTGGATACTTCGAGTTGAAAGGCTGTCTTGAGCAGTTGGCGCGGGTCGTGCGGGACCTTCAGCTTGGTTTTCTTGTTTCTTTGCTTGATGCTCCTCTTTTTGACCCTGAAATCATAACTTTGGTAATAAAATGAGATATAATTAAATATAAATAACAAACTAACTTATTCTAACCTAATTCCTAATGATTTAATTGAAATATAACCTAAAACTAGCCTAAAACTAAGATGTGTTAGCAACACATCAATTACAAACTCAATGCATTCCTTCCTTATGCTTTGACACAATGATGATGCTTCACTTCATTAATTCAGAGACCCATACAAATTTTAATAGAAGGAACTAATGTTGCACATGCGTATATATTTAGCCCTGTTTGGTGGTCAGGATAATTATGCTATCATGTTATAATCTGTTATTTTTTATACCAATAGAATCATAATATTATTCTATTGCTTATCTTATTTTATTACTCTAGTTGTATTTCTTGGCCTGAAAGAAAGTTGGGTTTACCAATATGATTGGATAAAAATTCTCTCTTTCTATATTTATATGCAATATAATTTACATAATATATATATATATAGTATAAATTAATATATTAATACATGTTATATATATATATATTATATTTTTAATTAGATATTAATAATTAATAATAAATCTTGACACATAAATATAAATTAAAATATTATAAATTAAATTATGATTATTATTCAAATATTCTTCAAAGAAAAATATCTCACTAATTTATAAAACATATAATTTATTTATACTTATAGGAAAAGTAACTGCATAAATAACATATGATTTTCTATAATTTAGTTAAAATTATTTTTATACTTTTCATAATTTATAAAAATTAACTAAAAGTTATGTTCTTTTAGAAAATTATAGATAATTTTAATGAAAATTATCGGTAATATATATAATACTTTTATGC